>VXBB01009758.1:642990-744567 GCA_013399915.1 Illadopsis cleaveri
ACAAAAGGAAAATACTATGTATAATCCAGGTAATTGAGGTCATATGTATAAAAATTTGTCAGAAACCACAGCTTAAGTCCTCCATCAGAAAACTACATACCACTTTTGTGAAATCCCTGAACTTGATTTTCATTTTTATGTTTCCAAGCAGAAATGTTGCAAGTTGCATTTTGACCAAATATTGTGCTATGTGTTTTGGCTTTTTGAAAACAGGATTGCTTCTCTGGAGATTTTGTTCTCAGCAACTGATTGTCCTTATGGCTTAAAACAGAACACTCCTAGGTGAACAAGAAAAAGTTAGTTTTAAAACAATTTTAACAGAAATTCTCCAAAAGAAACAAGATCCAAGCTTACTATCAGCAAATTTCAAGTATAGTAAGTACCTTAGGTACCAACTCTACCCTTCTGAAACGAGAAAGAAATTAAGTAACACGTTTTCTCTACACAGATCTTTGAAATGTGCTGTCTGCAAGAACTACCTTAATTCAAGGGCTCACATGAATGTTTGATTGAGCCAGACTTCAGTCTTTCAGCCAGCAATGTCTGTACTTTTTTCTTTTCATTCCCTGGGGATTCTCAGTTGTAAGATCTGAATGAAGCACTTAATGCCTCCACACTTTTACTCCTAATGTAAAATGCAAAATTTGGTTTAGTCAGGTCCCATCAGTTCAAAGACTAACAGTGGGAAAAGGCAGCTATGTGACATTGGCAAGTCTCTCTAGGAAGGGTTTAGATACCAAACAATTTATTCTGGTAAGTACATGCACACATAAAATCCATGTCTAACAGGGTCATCGGGGCAGCATCTCACATGAGTATTTTTAGAAGTTAATGGCAAAATGTCTATCTATTGTTCTTGTACAGGCACATTTGTCCTAGTCTTAAATGAACAGAGTTTAAAATTTGATGTCAGTGGTCTGTAAGACACCATCAGTCTGCACTTCCCCTTGGCAGAGGAGTGGCTTTTAGCATGTCACATCCAGAAGTGAAGTCAGGGCTGAATGGGTTTACATGAGGTTTTTTAATAATCTGGTACTAATGGTCAGTACTGTCTCCCCTTGAAGGTCTTTCAAGACATAGCAGAGCATGTCTTGAAACTAAGTTTGTAGCACCTAAGGACCATAATTACTGAGAGATGATCTTTGCTCTCTTCTCTAAATAAACTTGCCTTGCTTCCAGTTCTCTGGAAGAAGTAGAACTCTTTCCTATCAGTCACGAGATTAAGGGATTAGGAGCTTTGCCAGATATGTATTATCTTTTGTAGTGTTTTTCAGATGGGGCCTCAAAGGGCTTGTAATCAAAAGACTGTACCCACAGAAAGTTCCCCACTAAGTCAGCATGCCAGGTATGGTCTAGGACTTGACACTAAGCTTATAAAAATTAGCAGCAGACCGTTTTTCCCCAGAAATGTCCTTGTCCACAAGAACATGTTTAAAACTTAGCAATAAATGAAGCAGCAAGAAGAAACAAAAATTAGAGACAGACTACAATAGTGATGAGCAGCCTCACTACTACTATTCATGCATATACCTCAGTTTCCTCCAAAACAACCTTTGCTTTTATCATAAAACATATTAATTTTATTGCCAGTTTAAGATATTTGTCCTGCATTTATTCAACATAGTCTCTGAAATGACACTACATTAACATCTTTATTATCATCTGACAGTATCTCCCCTCAGGCTCCCTGAAACCAAATAAAATGGGGAACGGATGCTTTATATGGGAAGCCTGTCACTTTTTTACCACAATTCCTACCTTTGTTCTAAGCAGCTGAGATTTATTCTGTAACATGACAGTATTCACATCATTTTCTCTGCAACTGTTTTCAGCCCCCACAGTATCCATAATGCTGTTTCCACAAGTCTGTGTATTGTAACCACTGTCCACCTGAAATAAAAAAGTAGGGCTTGAAAAAATGTACTGTCATTTAACACAAACAAATCCCTCAGATACCTGATATGATTTGCATTTAATTAACAGAACTTAATCCAACCAACCAACTATGACCAGTTAATAACAAAAGCAATTTGTAAGCAGGTCTGTCAGCATTAGTTTGGATTAAGTTAAATATACTACTGTACACAGCAACACAAAAATAATTATAATTGCTATGCGAACTCCACAGAAAGGGGGGATGGAGGGAAGGGATAAAAGTCATGATACCACTGGCATGCCATATCCAGTAAGAGATACAACAGTTGCTTCCAGATTAGTATACATATTCCAAGTTATGTTGAGCTCAGTTTTACAGAGAAACAAAAAAAATATATTTTTANGGGCAGTTCCTCTACAGGCTCCAAGCCTCATAGGAGAGCAATTTTTAATTGGAGAACAACCATCTATGTAAGGACTTCTTGTACTTGGGGGTGTCATTCTATTTGAGGACGAAGGGATATCTGGAGAACGAAATGTAAATTTTCTTTGGTCTGAAAAAAAACCCAACAAAAGTTTAACTGCACCTGGTATCTGATAGAAAAACTTATCATTCTCAAGGCCCTACAGTCCACTGAATAATTTATAGCCAACTACAGAGCATTTCACTGACTTTTGTCTCCCAACCCAACCAAACAAGCAATCCCAAAAACCAAACCTATCACCCACATATTTCAGCTACCATGGTATAGGCAAGTTTTTATCCCATCAAATTTCTTTTCTGTGACATGATTTGTTGTATTGGAGACCTTGTGTTTTCAAATGACATTACTATACAGTATTCAAAGAAAAATGGGTGAAGGCTGGTTCTGTTTTTTTCCTAAACAAATATCAATACACAATCAATAGGCATTTAAATTTTTGACAGCAACAAAGATAAAACAAGTGAGAAAACATCTGTGCAATCTCCATAGATAACGGCGTAAAATACCATTAATGGTGTAAAATGTGTAAAAGTCATGTATAAATACGTATAATTATGCCAAACATGAATAATCATGTATAAACAAGGCATTAAGCCTTACCAGGTATGGACACACCATGAAACAGTGACATTTTCTAGAGCAATGAGGACACAAAATGTTTGTGATTTCTTCATTAGTCATTTCGTTTCAAATAATCTTCATGATAGCATGATTTGAAGCCTCAAGCTAAACATTCTTTGCCCATTGACATTAAAATTCAGCTTCAGGATGGGTGAAATCAGAATTGTAACCTGACTCAGTTCAGGCAGGTGGCTTTAAAACCCCTCCCACATTAAATTAAATTAACCCTTTTAGCTTTTCTTCATTCTTATTGGGTCTCAATGCCTTCTTCCAAAATATTTTCCCTAGCTGATCAGTTGCAAGCATTTTCATTTCATTGTTTTATATATTTCACTGCTGAACAGCAGATGTAATATGCTTCATATAGGAGACTGCTGGTCTGCTGAGCACAGGAACTCATCTCCAAACAGAAAAAGGTTCCACTAAGAATTTACAAGTTACTATAATAAAAATATATTACTCAAGATAGAGTAATACATATACAATTAAACCATACCTGAGAGTGGTGTTTTTCTTATGTGAAAAGCAATTGGTGAAAAAGCAGGAGAACCGTTATGTGCAGGAGACCCCTCTGAAAACGGGGGACTGGTTATACTTCCCAGACTATAAGCTCTTGTTCCTCCCTGAATAGGACTTGATGAAAACTGGGCCTTCAGAACAAAAAAATACACAAACCCACAGAGCATTATTTCCATAATGTAAGCTGTGACTAATACGTATATATACAATTGTTCTAACTAAAATGCTTAATATGGCAGCACTGGGAAAGACTATTCCTTTACAATGACAATCTCTAGTTTAGCTTAAATATTCCAATTGCAGCTCTTCACCTGGACCTTATGCCTCCACACAGGGGAAAAGAGCAATGGACACAGACTGTCACGTAATACCACCTAGGACTATTTCATCCACTAGGTTTAAGAACTATGAGAAACCTAAATAGAGAATTGATGTTATCTGTGTATCCAGTCAAGTGTTTAATCTAAATTTCTTACTCATATCACCGCACCTGAAAGTCAGCCACTATTTATATTTTAAAGTAATCCAATCTACTTAATTCAGCAGCAGATACAAAAGTGTTTCTCTTTAAGAAAAGAGAATGACCTTGCTTAAAAGACTATCATGCAAACAAAGCAAAATAACTCCCAACCAAACAACAAAACATCCCCAGACCAAAACCCACCCATTGCTTCTGGCACTATAATTATATTTTAGGAATTCTTTACTAGGTTACCCTTTTTTTATAAGCTACACTATCCTAGTGTAAGTAGGTTTTTCCATGCACTTCAAACCACCAAACAGATGAAAATATATCACCTAAACTGCTTTAGCTCTGCTACGGCCACATGGGGATAAAGTTCATCTTGTTTAATTTAAAAAATGAACAGTACATTCTGTGTTCTAATGTATGTCTATTTATCTGAAAACTCTGGCCAATGGGAAAGAGAAAGGCATATTTAGCACTGCACTTCAAAGATCCACAAGTCATTTCTTTCACTATAAATGCGTTTATGAGATTTAAAGGAAATATAATTATATCACACGTTCAAATCAACTGGTATTGTAGGCAGCAATTCATGGATTTAAACAGGACATTTGTAGACACATTTTATGAAAAAAAAAAGTTTTAACATGCTTTCAGCAAGTTTTTTGTATGTTTTAATTCCTACTTCCTTTTCATAACAAAATTAAAACATAATTCCAAATACAAAAGAGTAGCAGTGTAACAAAATAAGTGGAAATAATAAAAAGTCATTAATATATTCTTCCAAGACTTCTGTTCACATTTTTTTCAGAATTTGGAAAAAAAAACAAATTAGAAAAACCAAAATTTTAGTCTAACACCTACTCTCTCATAAAATGTATCCCATCCATCCCACAAAACAGACTACTTACCGAACTAGATGTGTCCAGGGGGCTTCTGCACCGGACTGGAGATAATTCTATTGAACACAGCACTCCAAGTGGCTGACTACCACATGGACTATGCAGAGAAGGGGACAAACATGCAGATACGTTCCCATTTTCTTCTAAAAACAGCTTTCTTCTGAGTGATGAAGAGCTCAGATTTTCCTGAGACTGATCTGCAAATTCATCTGTTCTGAAATATTCACCTAGAAATGTCGGGGAAAAATTGTTTCCAACATGAATGTAGAAAAAAATACATTCCATTACAGAGACATATATAATTAAATTAAAACATTTAATGTAATTTACCAATACAGCAACTAATTAATCTGTTTAGGCACCTATCCCAAAGGATTGCTTGTCATCCCTACAGAAAGTCACCTCTGTCTACTAAGGTTCATTCCACTTCTGCCTATCTTCCTTTAATAGTAAAATCCGAATTAAAAAAAAAAAAATTGGCTTCTATGTCCTTATTGATCCTTCCCCAGAACTGTTTTATATTCCTCACACCAGAGCTCTCAAACAGGAATTACTTTACTACCCAAGCAAACCTAGACTCTTTTTCACGTCTACCATATCCTTTGATGGTCTTCATGATACATCCAGAGGCAAACCAGGTTAGACTTGAAGTGCAAGTAGTTAGCTGTTTACAGAAGGAAAGCACAAACTAAGACCCATTAAAATATGCTCAGATTAACCAGATTATTTTAGGTTTTTTTTCTCTTGCTCTATTCTAGCTGAATATTCCCTGTAGGAGAAATTTTTCATGAACTCACAAACTATGTAATGATGGAAGCATTTGTTAAGACAAAAAACAAAGGCAATAAGTATGGTTCTATTTTGTTAGCCCACAGTCAGGGCTCTGAATTTCACTACTGGGATAGCAGCATGCAGCCAATATGCTCTGAGCTGGCTGTACACACTGTTCCCACCTATGAGCTGTACGATCAGGCCCTTCCAGCCCCCTTGCCTAAGAAGGTGGCAGTAAATGCTTGACGTAGCACTTATAATCAGACAGTTAATTTGAACTCCTGCCTCCTCACTCAGCAGTCATGGGTTTTTTGCCACCACACAACTTCTAGTCCGCACCATGGTTTCAGGTACACTAAAGCCAGAGTTACAGCTCAGCTTTACTCAAGGCAAGGTTGGGCTTTGAGACTCCTGGCCAGCATCTGTAAACCAAACAGCTCTGCTAAGACAAATTACTGTTCTGTTTGGGAGAGGCACAGACTATGTCTTCTGCTTATTACCTTTCAGGCATTCAGAACTGTTAACCAATTCCATAGAATCATAGAGTATCCTGAGTTGCAAGGGAGCCACAGGGATCATGGAGTCCAACTCCCAGCCCTGCACAGGACATCCCCAAGCGTCACACCACGTGCCTGAGAGCATTGTCCAAATGCTGTTAACCTCTTCCAGTCTGGTGCTGTGACCACTGCCCTGGGGAGCTTCTTTCAGTGCCCAACCACCCTCTAGGTGAAGAACCTTTTCCTGGTATCCAACCTAAACCTCTTCTGACACAACTTCAGGCCATTCCCACAGGTCCTGGCACTGGTCACCAGAGAAAAGAGATCAATGCCTGCCAATTCTCTTCCCCTCCTGAGGAAATTGTAGAAGGCAATGAGGTCTCCCCTCAATCACCTGCAGGCAGAACAATTTCCAGTTCTCCTCCATATCTCTGCTTTTTTCTCTTTACATCTACACTCAAATCATATCATTTAAGTCACATGTCCCATGCAACATGGAGTAACTATTTAGAATACATACTTAAAACTTTGCTTCATACATTTAGTTTTCAGTATCTCACAAGACAAACCCAGCCAACAATACAAAACCAAGTTTTCTACTTATACATTCATAATTAAATTTAGATATTGCATGACATACCTAGTATTTTCTCTAAATTAAAATCCACTGGCAAAGACAGTACTGTCTGACAAGCAGCTGCAATGAATAAAACCAACAAAATTAGCTTACAGTGACCTTTTACTAAAGCTGTAGAAAGAAAAATTCACTTTCAAATTACATTGCAATTGAGCTATTTAAATTACAGTTGCAATAAGGAAAAGTGTTAATTAAACTACGATTCTGATTTGACAACATTACACACAGCACACTAGGCTTAGAGATAAAAACCCAAGAGTTTTAAGAATGCCTCTCTGGAGGCTTTTATGTTAACTGAGAAGAGAGCTCTCTGAAGAAAGGAAGGATTCAAAAGGAAGTGGCAGAAAAACCAAAATACCTTGGGGAGAAACGGTAACTATTTATCTAAAACGATGCAGGTTAAAAGGTGTATTAAGATTCCTGATATTAATTTGGCATAGAAAATAATCATGATTCTCTAACCCAAGACAAAGTATTAAAGGTTTTTGAAAACTGTAATTTACTTGTAAATCTGAAGCTCACATTCACTTTTTAATCCAGAAAAAGTACAGAGTTGGAAAAAATGCACTCTACAGTCTACAGGGGACTTATTTTTTTTACTTGAAAAAATACACCAGAATATAATAGAATTAAATTCCTATGAGAAATGGATATTAAAATTAGTAGTACCATACAGTTCAAGAAAAACTATTTCAACTGTAACACTGACAAATAATTTCCTTTTGAAATTAAATAGCCATTAAAAATGGGTTATTTTTCTCAAGAGAAAGCCTGTAATTTTAGGCATTGTCTTTTACTCACCATTGCTTTTCCCAGGCTGCAAGCTCAGCTGTCTTCCAATCGGGGAAATGTTATTTATATCTATGGCTGGAAAACATAGAACTTAAATTTAAACATGCACTGTACATAGTTTTGAAATGTAGCAACATTAAGTTATCATACTTAATACAATCAAACAAAATTTTTGCATCAATGTTTGGACGAGGTTTGAAAGGAGTACTGAGAAAAGGTTACCATTATAGCTATCAAGAGAAGTTCAGCATGTTTCTATTCAATAAAAAGCTTAGTGAAGTAGCATCAACATTGCCCAAAACTTTGTGCTCTCCTGTCTCTACATGACAGATTTAAAACAAACTAGTTCATGCTTAGCTAAAGAGGCTGTGTTCAAGCAAAACATAGTTTTAGAAAATCCTTCAGTCTGGACTGAAGAAAAGTGAAGATACATTTCAACTTTTTTTATGCAGCTGAAGAACACATTAGACCATTTTCTTTCACCATTCACTTTACCAGATTTTAGATTATGCCTTATGTTCTCTGCCCTTAAATTTACATCTTACAACTGACAATTAAAAATACACTATCCACAAGCTACATCTCCTTGAAAAAAAAAATTAACAGCTGAGCATTTTCCAAATCTTGCAAAAATCCCCACTTATTTAAGACTTTCATGCAAAACAATACTTTATAGCTCACATTTTCCATCTTGTAATCCATTTATTCTGTATTCTGCTGGTTATATATAAACTTCAATAAAAGCTTTAAGAACAAAATCTAACATAACACCTGGCATAAATGAAACAAACTTAGAAAACCTACAACTAGTGGCAGTGAGCTAGCAGGATGACAACAGACATTTATGCTGCTAGAAAGGGTAAAAGAACACAGAATTCCGTTTCCAATATGCGTATACTGTGAGGAAAGCAGTTGGATTAAGAGGATGTGCAAATATCTGAAGAAAAAAGTGAAGTAGAAGATTTGGCTATTACCAGTATCAACACAGTTGATAGTTATAAATACAAAGTTATGTGTGTAAATTAAAATGATTGCAGACAGATAATTAAAGTAGAAAAGTTTAAGAACAAAGACCTAGAATAACAACATGAGAAAATTGTATTACACTGTCAATTAATAAATAATTTTTAAACAAAGAAAGCACATGTAGACAACAGCTGAAAATCAATCAGTTGTGCCATATTTTATCACTGGTTCTTAAAATTAATTGAGGTTGAAAAAAAAATTACGCTTGACAATTTCTCCAAAAGCTATATTATTTCGGGTGGACACTCAAAAGCAACTTACATTTAGTTGAATTAAACTGAGAAACTTGCTTGCCCTCATGTTCAGTCCAAGGAGAAGGAACTATGAGTTTTTTTGTGAAAAACTGGAGTAGAATAAAAACAAACCATCTCAGCACTTGTTAAAATTTTCAACTTAAATTTAGACTAGTACCCTGAACAAGAAAAAAAAAGTAGAACATTTCATTATTTTAGGCCCAAAGAGGTTGAAGAAAAAAAAATTTGGTTTGAAGACCCCTATGTTCTTTATGACACATAACACCTCAGATCTTTCAAGTCTGCAGAGTGAGACCTATACACAAGTTTCATTTAACAATAATTACTCATTTTAAAAATTGAATTGTCACTGCCATGCTTCTGGCATAGTAGCTTAAAAATAATTATTTTTAAATTTTCAGTTTGTTAAGTTTTATTTTGACAATTGAGCTATTTCACAGAAGTGACAGACACTGCAGTAACAGTAAAAGTAATAAACCAAGGCTTTTTGGCAACACTATTAGTGTTAGTGTATTTGGCTAAATTGGTTAGTGGTCAAACACTTTTGAGTACTGGCACTTCAGTCTTTTTCTGTGAACTACAAACTCTGTCTATCATCACAGTTGCACTGAGAAACACCCTGATGCTGAGGAAATAAACACTATTACAAAACTTTAAAAAAAACATGGCAAATCCTGCTCTCAAATAAATGCAAGACTCAAAGTAAATGAAAAAAACTCAGCTTGAAACATGCAACTATTAAAGGTATAATTTTTATCAGAGGCAGGGTTTCAAGCTGTTCAGATGCATAATCCATTAGGTTATACCTCACAAAGAGGAAATACCCCTTTTAATGCAAATTTAGAAAAATAGAGCATCTTAGCTGCAGGTCAACTACACAGCTCCTTTATGGAATCAAGACATTTTGTTTGTAGAGACAGAAACTGACAGACCTGCCTGTCAGAGACTTACCTATTTTTTTAATTGAAATAACATTGAAGACTTCTATAGTGAATATTTTAAACAATTCACTTTTCCTTCTCTGCTAGTCAAATGAATAGTGAAAAATAAAATGAAAAATGGATGGAAAAATACAAGCTACCAGAATAAAGTCTTCCATCCAACTGAGCAGAATTTGGAAGAAATAAAAAAAATCACAAAAATTCTCCAATATTTCAAAAAATGCAGCATTACTTCAACACTCCAATTACTGTAAACCCACAAAATCTCAGTCATTGTTTTTAACCTGAAGTTAACTACAAGAGTTATATTACAGCTACATTACCACTAGCCAAGAAAAACAAAAGAAAAAAAACTGTTGTTTTGACCTACTTGTGCCTGAAAGAAGAGGGGAAGAAAAGAAGTGTGTGGATTCCAACTACATCTGCAAGGATGGGGGTGCAAAATTACTTTCTTACTGAAATGTAATAGGCCTCTGGGTTTTGAAATCCTTTAAAAGACGTGGATCTTTTCTGTAGACATATCAATATCTGATAGCACAAAGTTCTATTACCTCCTCAATAGCTTTTTGCCTTCTGTCTTCTGTCTCCTTATCAATTCTAAGTAACAAATGAAAAACAACTCAATTATCAAAACCATCACAGTAGTAGGAAAGTATGATGTAAAGTCCAGCCATATAGTAATTTATAGATGCTCAACAGAAACTTTATAAATTAAATTGCACTAAACCATAAATCTTACGATGTTTTTACTCTTACATGCAATAATCTCATACTATAAATTTAGAAATATAAATGCACTTCTCAATTCAGTTGATTTGAAAAAGATTTGTACCATTTAAAAGTACATAAAAGCAAATATTCTGTTTATTCAGCACGTCTGGACAAAAATTGAATCATAACTGATCTTCCAAAATAATGTCATATGAATATATTTTACTATTTAAGTTTGCATGAAATTAGACTTGCACTGTAAAACCAAGCAAACTAAAAAAACTGAGCTGTAAAGAATTAAAGGGCAACTGAAAACACTCCTGGAATTTGAACAAATACCTGACACAGCCCACTTTCTCAGCAAAGAGCTCTCTCTAGTCAAATATCCAGTCTGCCACACTTTCTTCAGTATCATATTTCAGTTTCTAACAACGAATATATTTCCTTATGCAGCTTTTAACTTTGTTTTTAAAAAAATATTGTAGTTACTTCAGTTACTTCATGATGTGTGAGATTCTATATTTCCTCTAACAGTCACCTTCAAGCCTTTCAGTTACTACAATGTAATTTATTGTAAAATTTTTTGAAGCTTATAAATGTTCATCATTGTCTTAGCTGAACCACCCAATACTTTCATTCACAGTTCATATGCATGAATTACCCTTGAATAATTTTAGAAATCAGTCATATAACAAGATATTATTAGATACACAAGCACACACAGATGTGCAAAATACATAAACTCTCACAGCTCTTTTATGCTTATCCTACTTTGAATATATCTGAGATGTTTGGACATGCCACCTTCAGTTACATCTGCCTAGATGATGCTAAAGTGACAGATCTATGGAGGCACTTGCAGAGTTACTATACCAAGAAAAAAGCACATAATCACTGTGTATTTATGTATATGTATGCACTGAAATATGCAAGCATGGACATAGTCAAACTAGTCTCTTTCTAATCACAGTAGATGACTTTAAAAAAAAATGAACCACGGTGATTATGAAACAGTGGGACAGACTGAAAGGACCCACTGAGACAATGTATGTTTATACCTATATCACTCATCATCACTGGAATTGTCACCCAACTCATCTCCATTAAAGCTAGTTTGTCTGAATAAGGTTCCAGAAACAATGTAATTAACTCCCTAAAAACATAGGGCTTAAGGCCTTAAAATGTATAAAAAGCATTAGTCTGAAACCTACTGGCTACTAGAAGAAGGACAGGAAATATTAAGACCTGGTGATTCAGATACAGCTGGGGACAGTTATAGTCCTACAGCTTTTACTATTCAAAAAGAGAGATATAGGTTCAGTCAGACATTAAAAACAGTAAGTTACTTCACAGTAACTTTTATGACAAGGGTGTTGAAACACTGGAACAGGTTGCTTGGAAAGGTGGTAGATGCCCCATCCCTGTAAACATTCAGGATCAAGATGGATGGGACTGAGCAACCTGATCTAGACAAGACTGGTTTACTATTCAATTCCTGCAGTGCTTCATGCCATGAGGAGCAGCTCTTTGTGCAAGTTTCTATCCGAGAAATGTACAGGAAAGTCTACAAGATTCATCATTAAGATCATTAAGGCCTCCCCTCGGCATGTCGTTCTCTACCACCCGCATGTAAAATTATCCCTCAAGATAAGTTCCAAACACCCAGACTGTTTGACCCACCCGTTTTCCTCATGCAAGTTATTTTCCGAGAAAGCGCAAAAGTTGAGATGAGGTCCCCAAACTACTTCAACTAGCACTGGTACCCCTCCTTCACATTGTCTAATCTATACCTTTGAAAGGGAGTACTGGGGCTTCCCAGCTAGTGCTCCCAGGTCTACCCTTCTGCAGGAGCCTCAGAGACCAAAGAAGCCTCACTATGGAGCATTCTGAGAAGATAAACTGTGTTGTAACAAGGAGCAGAAGAGGTAGTCTCGTAATGATCACTGGCAAGACATTTTCTTTCTTCCACTAAATGCTTTTATCTGGCTGTCTTCCAAACTGCAATCACAATGGTTCAGCAGCTCTTAATATTAAAAGAAAGCAACACAGTGATAGCCTCATCTAAATATTATATCCACATCATGTAAAAAAATATGTTAAAAGAATTGAAAAAAAAAAGTCTTTAATTTTATGCTGAAATGTTAATAAAGCAAAAGAACAAGTGTTCTAATATTAAAGCTAAGTTAGCTGCATAAAAATAGATTGTAAGTTACCCAGCATGGCTCAAATACATTCCTTGGCGTCGAATGTCTTCCGAGTCTATTTCCACAGGATTTATTAGAGCAAGCTGATCAATAGACCATCTGAATTTTCCTGGTGTCTAAAAAAGAAACGGGCATCTTAATGCTTGCTATTCTAAAAAGACAAAAATAAAAGCACAGGACAAATCTCAACAGAACAATACAATCACAGCTTCCATATAGTTTCTATCAAAAACAATCAAAAGTGTTTCTATTTAAATGATCTACTCTAAGAAAAAGCAAGTCAGTCAGGCTTCTTATCCTGCTGGTAGTGGTATCACAATGATTCACAAAATAATATTAAGTGTAAGGTTACAGCTGGCATTTACAAACTGAGGTGTGAGTTTCTTCTCAATTTTTAAGGACACATCTACTAATGATACATAACTTGAGATAAACTTATATTGCTTCTTGATTGCCACAATCCAGACTGTGGTTCCATCAAAACCCCGTATCCTAACCCAAGTTATCCAAATAATAGAGCAGTCTTTCTTTCACTTCCCATTTCTAAGAAGACCAGAGCTGCAACACCATGTGCATCCTGTAATGTCTGCCTCATAAAGGCCATACATAGGCCACAACAAAATCCCAATCAGAAATAGTTGCTTCACCCCTGTATTTAACAATTACAAAGTACTGGTCAAATATATTTGGAAAATTATCTATCAAGTGAGTTTTTTTAGTTTCATTAGCAGTTTCATCCCCACGGCTTATCAGAAAATTTCAACCGCAAACCAGTATGCAATTTGCAACTAAAAAAAAAAAAGTTATGGATACACAAAATCATTTACTTGAATACACAAACAGCTCACAACACAAGTGCAATAAAGTTTTATTTGCAACCAGCCTACTTAGCATCTAAGTAGAAACTGGTTTTCTTTACTTTAAGAAGGACCAGTGTACCACATCCAACAACTGGTCTTTATCTACTTGCTACTGGTTTTAGCACTCAATTGCTAATAACTAAAGACAAAATACATTTAGTAAGGGAGGAAGGCTAAGTGGCAATACTAGCATTTAAAAGCAATGTAGTTCTGTAAAGAGAAGAAATTCCAAATGTCACCCAAGTTCTTTAGCTCAGTACACATGTTGAAGTACACTAAATAAAATACCCTTTCTAATGCATTTGAAAATATTAGCACTGTATCTGTACAGTTACACAACTAACAACTAGATCTTACAGATGAGGATTTCGTTGACTTAAAGACCAAAGGACTGGAAACAATCTGTTCCTGAAGAGTATAATAATCACTGGGACTTTCAAAAGGATTCAGGATTGTGACTCGTCCTGGAGTTTCTGGTGTTATCTGCATTTTAGCTTCTTCTGTATCACCCATAACACTAAGCTATACCTGAAAAAGAGGGAGAGCAAAATTAATGAAATCACACTTTTGACATTTCAGGGCCACCCTAAAGGCTTTGGGAAAAGAGAATTAATCATTTTAAGGCACCAGAAACATTTCAAAAACGAAATTAGCTATAGCTTGGACCTAATGACAAACAGTTGATAAATAAGGCTGGTACGAGCAATTACAAACAGAAACTATGAAAACGAGTTACGAAGGAACTTGAAGAGGAGGACTAAGAAAAAAAACAAACACCCAAACAAGGACAAAGCAACATGCAAACAAGACAAAAATCCAACAAACAAAAAAACCCCAGCTAAGCACCAGAAGGGACCAAACGGCCGTCCTGCCTGCACAGGGGCCAGCCCGGCTGCGGGGTGGGCAGCAATAACGCCCGGGGCGGGCTCCGCTCCGCCCGGGCGATAAACCCGCCCGCCCTCCGCCTCAACGGGCCGGGGGCAGCCCCAACCCTCGCGGGGCTCCGGCAGGAGGGCACCTCCCGGGCTCCGGCCGCTCCCGCGCCTCCGGCCGCAAAGGGAAGGGGAACCCCGGGGAAAGCGGCCCCGCTGAGCCCCTTCTCACACTTCTCCCCGGGACGGTGCCACCGCGCCGGGCCGCTCGCCGCTCTCCCAAGCTCCGCCGCCGAGGAGGCGATGCCGGGAATGCCGAGGATGCGGGCACCGCCACCTGCCGCCGTTATCCGGCCGCCGCGCCGCTCCCGCCCCCGCCGCGCCGGGCGGCCCTTTAACTAGCCCCGCCCCCTTCTGCGGGATCTGACCAATCACGAGGCGCGGTGTGCGCCGTCGGGCCAATGGCAGGGCTTCCCCTCTCTCGAACGGGCCAATCGCCAGCGGCGCCGCCGCACGAATTCAAAGAAAGCCCGCCCCCGTGGCGCTGGCGCTGCGCCGGACCGTCACGTGGGGCTGGCGGGCCCGGGCGTGCGCGGGGCGTTCCGGTTCCGGGCGCGGCGGGGTCGCCATGGCGAGCAACGCCTCCAGCCTGAACGCCGTGAGGGAGACCATGGACGGTGCGTGACAGCCACGGGGCAGGGACGCGCAGGCTGCGAGGGAGAGGGAACGCCTGGCCCCGCCTTGGGCCGTGCACACGGGTGCCTCTCTTGGGAAGAGGGGCGCGGGTTGCGGCTGCCGAAAGATGCGCGCGTTGCAGTTTTTGTTTTACTTCGTGTCACTTCGTGAAACGGTTCAACGCCCACAGATCGAGTGTCTTTGGACCTGATGTGGCTTTTCCTTTTTTTTGGTTTTGTTTTTTTTTTTTCTAATTTTATTTTAAATTTAGCTAAGTGTTTAACATAGAATACTAGGGGTCTTTAGTGTCTGTATATATTTATATCTGTTTATATATATTTACTCCTGTTTCTCATTTTTTTGTAACGGTTAATGTAAATGACGTGACCTGGCTCAGTGCATCTTGCGTTTAAGCCAGGGGGCTGGAAATGCGCGGGAGAGAGAGGAAGGACCGGCCCCGTGACGGTGTCAGCGGCAGCACCTGAACCGATCTGAGCCCCGATATTTTGTTCTTGTTCGTGACTCATGTCAGAAAACCAAAGTAAACTGGGGGGAAAAAAAAAACCAAAAACAAAAACAAACAAACAAACAAAAAAACCCACCACACCCACGCACCCCGAAAATACTCCAAAACTGCCCAAACTACGATATAGTGAAAAAGCTTTGAGAACAGTAGTCAGGGTTACAGAACTAAAATAGATTCTGATACAAAAAAAACCCCAAAAAACCTAGGTACTGTTGTGGGATGGGGAATGTGAGACAAGGATACTGGGAGTACTGGGAGATACTCTGGAGATTGATAAGCCATGAGAAAAGCAAGCAGGTGAGTGATGTTCACGTGCTCACTTTCAGCCTGACTAGGAAGAATTAAAGCTGACATGTTTTGGAGTTGTTTCTCAGTGTAGTGTGAAACTCTGGAATTCCACAAAATGCTTATAACCAAAAGCTTATATGCAGGGTGGAAAGCAGCCAGGCAGTCTGTTGAGGGTTGTTAAATGTGAAGCCTTTCTCTGAAAATGCCTTAATGAGGTAGTAGAGGGTAGGGAGACCCTCTACCATTCAAGGAATAGTGCTATGAATTCGTTATTTTGTTGGCATTTTCCCTTCTCTTGGAGTTACAGCTGCTGTTACAAAAGGTTTTTTTGGTACAGACTTTCCTGAGTTGAGGTGGTGTAAAAATTAGGATTTCCGCCACTGATCTCCATGCTCTGACCTGCTGCTGGAGGCAAGGCAGGTCCAGCAGGATCATTGTGGCTAGCTCCTCTGATGCTGCAAGAGACTAAAACCATTTTGTGCAGACAGAGACTTCTTTAGGAAGGACAAAGAATCTAAGTGCTGGTAACTGTAGTTGACAACTTCCCTCTTTCCACTTCTGCAGGAATGATTTAGACAGAAGGGACAACAGGCAGATTTAAAGACAAATGAAGGCTTTTGAGAACAGATATGGAAAGTGCACTAATCTTCAGATTTAGGAGCCCAGGCTTCCTGTGTAACTATGTATATATTATATTTAGGACAGATACAGACGTTTAGCAGTTGTTGTCTGCGAAGTTGTTATGAGCTCGCAATTGTTGTGAAGAAACTGCTACATCTCTCTGCAAAGACACTGCCTCAATACCTAAAGATTAGAAAGGACTTCATCAGTATGAAAAGCACAGAGTGTTCTTATAGCATACCTTTTACCTAATTGGCAGGCATGTTAATTGTTGAATTCTTCACTTGCTTTTTTTACTTTTTCAAAGCCTATTATCCATTATTAAATTTCCTGAACCAGGAAAGCGTGATGTTTATGTTAGAAGCTGTAGCTTTTAGCTTTTGCTGGAAAGTTGAACATAAATATTGTTGAAGTTCGAACAGCAATGGACATCTGCCATGTTCATGAATCTAAATGTTGATGAAGAATAATCTTGATCATTGAAATTTCATGGTCTGTAGGGACTAAAGTGCTTTCGTTTTTTCTGTTGCAGTTCTCTTTGAGATTTCAAGGATATTAAACACTGGCTTGGATATGGAGACATTGTCCATTTGTGTGCGGCTGTGTGAACAAGGGATAAATCCAGAAGCATTATCTTCTGTTATTAAAGAACTGCGAAAGGCTACAGAAGCTCTAAAGGTAATGCTCTAGTTTAAAAAGCATATAAATTTGATCTTAAGAGTCAGATGTACATGCAACTTGCTGTGCTTCAGTTTGTAAATTGTACTTTGATATGACTCATTTTTAAATCAAGGAAATTAACTGTTCAATAGAGGAGGCAAGGAATACAACTGAATTCAACATGAAACAGGAAATGGTACAAATAACATGTTTTATAGAAATAATATAATTAGACTACCTCTTCTGAAGAAAAAAACCACAACCAAAACTCACAAATTTTTATTATAGTCACCATTTGTCCCCTTACCTGCATAATACCACAAATAGATTTCTTCTTTAACCAATATCACCTCATTTCTACAACCTCAGATGTAACAGTATGCCACAGTACTTGTGAACAGGTACGTGCAGTTTGTTAACATCAAATTAATATATTGCTTCTACCCCCTTAACCTGTGCTTTGAACTTTTTCAAAGACCAGAAAAAGGGGATTTCATGATGGATGTGTATATAGGACTTTTCATATATATGTATTTATCTGTTTAACTAATAGAGAGTAACCATGTTTTTAAAAAAAAAAAATCTCACTTGCCTTTTGAAGAATTTTCATTCTTTACCCTCTACCTAAACATCAGAGTCAGGATTTTTTACTACTGCATCTTATATTTGGTTATTTTTGAGAGGTGAAACGGGAAACCTATCTCTTGCTTCTATTCTGGAAGACTGGGTACTTTCTTTTTAACTTGTGCTCATGCATATTTTGTATTTGTGTCTATGCTTAAATGTGTGCTTACATATGCATTTAATTGTGTATATAAATAATTGAAGACTGTTTTACTTCTTCCATTGCTTTCACTGGTTTCCCATTCCTGTTGCTCTCCTTTGCCTGTTTGTCCCATAACTGGTTTAAAATGTCAATCTTCAACAACTGTGCCTTGTTGACTGGAGTTATTCAGTAATAAAAATCCTCATATTCTTAATTAAGTAATTGGTAGTGTGATTTATTCAGTTATGATTAGCATCATTCTTCTGAGTTTTTTGGCAATAACTTATTTGTATGGATGGGGTAATAATCACCATAAATTATATGAAGTAAACTCCAAAGGTAAATACATTTATGCATTTGCGCCTTTCTTCGAAGTATTAGGGTAAAATGTACAAGATAAAAGCTGCTCAGATACAGGATGTAACACAAGCAAACAGCAGTGGCTCTTTTAGTAAAGGGTAATGGCAGTTGACAACATTATTTTTTTAGAAAGTAGTAGTGTTCATCAGAAAAAAATTTCCTAAGTAGTTTTTTTTTTTAGACCCTTAAGTTCTTTAGGTAAATTTTAAAAGTTACAAGAAAAGATTAAATTTAATCTACATGATATCTCTTTTGGTGACTTGGAATAATTTTTTTTTTCTGTTTCTAGGCCGCTGAAAACATGACAGGCTGACATGGGAGATCTCTGCATCAGAAAAATGCCAAGTTAAACTTACCAGGAGCTCTGAAGATCGCCACTATTTAAGGAAAAAAATGAAATCAATGTATGTCAAGGTTTCGGAGTACTTCTGTAATACTTTTCAAAAGAATGGTGTATTTAATAGCTTTGAAAAGTTTTAAAAAAGTTCACCAGTAATATTATTACTTGATATTTTTGTGAACTGTTTGTGAATGTAGTGCAATTGCTCTTCTTTGGCATCCTGTACATCTAAAATCATGCCAGATATTGTACATTTGTTGAATTTACTTGTGTGTACCAACAAATCTTGTTATAATGAGTGTAGCTTTGTTAAGGCATCCTTTAGAAGTGGTAGTATATTATGGGTTTTATCTTTTGCTTTGATGAAAAGCTACATGTGCAATTTTAGTCTTGCCTTATGGTCCAGATAGGAATGAAGGCCATACTGACGTTATT
The DNA here is from genome assembly GCA_013399915.1 of Illadopsis cleaveri. Classification (NCBI taxonomy): domain Eukaryota; kingdom Metazoa; phylum Chordata; class Aves; order Passeriformes; family Timaliidae; genus Illadopsis; species Illadopsis cleaveri. The sequence continues at coordinate 662,095 of VXBB01009758.1, forward strand.
TTACAGTAAGGGCAGTAACTTAAGTCTCAAGCTGAAAGTAATAAATAAAGCATTTTTTTAAATAATATAGGTAATGAATTGTGCTTTTGATTTTGATTCAGATTGCTGGGAGAAGTGTTTAACTCAGATAACAAAAGTTCTTCAGCTATCCACGTAGATATGTCTGTAAATTTAAATTCTAGATGGCATGGAATGTTTCATGGAGAGCAGATGCTATGTTTGTTAACATCTGTTCTGACTGCAGGATCTAAAAATTTTAAGACTGTATTGTTACTGCAATACAATAGTCAGTGCATACATGAGAAGCATCTGATTTGGTTGATGAGTATCAGTAAGTCTTAAATAGCTGCTTGGTACAGGAATTTCTTCTCATTTAGCACTGGAAACCTTCACTGATGCCAAAACAAGTGTTAATGTCCAGTAAGTATCTGTGCACCCAGGAATTCTACTTCATAAGAAAATGGTTTCTTGTGTGTTCTTCATCTGCTGCTATGTAAGTTTTGGAGAGGTTTTTAAAGTTTTTTTTTATTTTTTGTTATGCTGTTTTCAAAGTGTAGCACTAATGGGCTCTAAAGCAACCTGGAGGGTTAACAGGGCAAAGCACATTTGGAAATGAACCTGGAATCTTAGTTAAGCCAAAAGTTGTATTTGTGCAGAGATAAAAAAGTTCTTTTTACTTGAAGAGTTTACATTATATACACTCCGGATCATAGCTCTACAAAAAGCAATAAAGGAAGCTAAATACATCATATTGCTGACAAAGAGAATAGAAAAATATTTTATTGCACTGAATCCCTTACCTTTATTTCCAGTTAGCCTGATCAAAATGTCATTCTGGGAAGATGCTATAAGTAACCAAACTGGGGAATTTTTAAGTGGTTTCATTTGGCACACTCATAGCATCAATTTAAAAAGGACTTTAAATGTTCGTAACCTGAATATTGACTGTATGAAAAGATACCAACAATGAAATTTATCTTAGGAAATCTGAAAATTCAGTAAAATATCATGAAAAGTCCAGGTTAGATTGCACAAATGAGCAATTAGCTCTCTTAGTTAATTTTCTCTAGACTCAGTACTAAATGTCAAAAATGAGAAAAGACTTGGGGAGCATTCTTACTGGTCTCAGGAGTCACATCTCAGTCTATGAGATTTCCCTTGTGTAACTTAAACTCTGAAAATTTTCTGTAAACTATATCAAATGTACCCAAAATAATAATGAAACCTGATTAGAATATATGTTGCTGCTGCTGCAGTTCCTTTTCCTCCACAGCCAAATCTTTGGGTAATACAGGAAATCTGATGGCTTCTCTTCAATGTCACTCTATTGATTAGTTTTATGTATTTCCAGGTTTTTTTCTAACTTGGTACCTTGATTTTGGTTTGGGTTCAATGGCCTTGAAATGCTTAAAACCAGCTTGCAATTGCAATATGACAATTTATACATAATTTATAAAATTGTATGTAATTCTGGAATTGTCCAGTAAATTGCATCTACCATTTCACCATTGGTAAGCTTGCGGCTTTTATGCATTTAGACATTTTCTGGTAGACCATTTGTCTGGCAGAATTACAAAGGAAAGGCATGTCTTTGACATTCAGAACCCCAATTTCATGTCTACAAATCTAAAAGGGCACTATTTTCATTATTACATGGAACTAAATGGTAACACTGGTTACTTAATGTACTAAAGGGAGAATGTGTATTTTCTTAAAGTGGCATAAGAGAACTCGTGACTGCTTTTGGTTTGGGGTACCATCCATAAAAAATACAATAAGTATTTTTTTTTTCTTCTTCCTGGTGAGAAATAAAAAAGAAAATCCCTCTAATAGGAAGTTTCATACTGGAAATATTTGTGCTGCAAGGTAGGTCTATCGCTCTAATGTCATCCCCACTATGTGAACATGAGTGCTGAGGCTTTGCGCTGATGGGCGAAAAGTCTTGGCTGCATTTGTAACACACAGCACCTTCTACATTTAACCAAGAAGCTGAGCAAACAGCACGTGCTTTTCCTCAGCGCTCCTTACTTACGTGCTCTTGGAACTCCAGAGAAGATAAACATAGGAATATCTATACAGGTCCTGACCAAAGTTGTTTTTTCTAACACAATAGCTTCTTTTGTAGTCAAAGGCAGCTGTCTGAGGAAGGATAAGAACAATGCGAGCACATTTGGTTGCTTTTCTTCTGTGTTCTCCTGGCTTCTAAATGTCATCTATTCCAGGCTTTCCTGAACATCATATGGTTTGTCTATTTAGTAATTTTCAATCCTATTTTTTCCAGTAGTTGTCTAGTTTCCTTTGGACTATATATGCTTCCTGGATTATGGCAGCCTTTATCAATTGATGTCTCTTGCATAAAGAATTGTCCCTTGTTCATTTTGGGCCTGATTTTCACTAGTTTAGTTTAATGTCTCTTGCACAGTAAACTTTTTTCTGCCATGCCATGTTCTGTAGATATGTAAGTCGCCTTTAAATTTCATCTTCTAAACTGAAATGCATTAGCATTTGAGTGATCAAAAGCGTGGAATAGCTGCTATAATTACTGTTCTTTGAAACTTTTCTGGGTCTCGTATATTATTTTCTGAGAAGGGATCCAAACCTTCACACATTAGCCATGCAGCTAAGTACTGGCCTGCTTGATTACTTTCTTGTTCTTTATTCCTTTTCTACTTTAGTACTTACTAATATTTGACTTGCTTTTTAAATTTAATCTGAATGTTGAGCTTTTTGATGGCATTATCTATGGTAGCTGCAGGATTTCACTCTTTAGTAGAGTGATAAACTCAGAAGTTATTTTTTTATATGTGGAAACTATGGTTATTTATATCCATGTGTATAATATATTTGTGCTGAATTGCATCGGCACTTTTTCCTAGTCAATCTTCCATGTGTTTCTCCAGTTCATCACAGTTTGCTAGTAGTCTTGCCACAATCACTAATTTTATCATTGGGAAATTTTGTTGCTTTATCCATTTTTTGAGGTTAATTATAAGCAAGTCATGCAGCACACAATGTATCAAAGACTGCAAAGGACAACTGGTGACCTAGGGCAGGAGCTGGCCGTTTATTTTCATTCCTTTTCAGTGATTGTGATTAAAATGCATAATTCTTACACGGTGTGTCTTCAGTGTCACATACAGCAATTCTCACTGTGAGAGTTTAAGCACAGTTGTGAATTTAGCCCTGCAGAGAACATGGCATCCCTGATAACTATCAGGATCCCCAATGTTCTTTCCCAGCTGCTGCTCTCTAGGTGAGCAAATAACTAGTTCAATCCTATTTGCTTTTGATTCAATCAACTAGTTCCTTCTGAGTTTAACTTGTGTGCTGTTGCAGGTGCACTTTATTATTCCAGGGACTGCTCCCAGCAGGCTGTGTACCAGAGCCTTCTGTTCTTCCCCAACACTTTCCACCTTCAAACATCCCATCTGCTTTTACATGCTCATAATTTCATACTATAGAAACACTGCAGTCCTTATTATTTGAATATACTGTAAATTAAAAGGCACAAAAAATGACAATAACCTAAGACTCAGCAGCAATCCATGATGTAGCAACTTGCTTTAAAGAGATCTAATGCTGAACAGAGGGGCTTTACATTACTATGTGTGATCTGAGCTCGTGACTTTGGCAGGTTACTTTACTTTGAAGATTCAACTCTGAGTCACAAATATTACTGTTTAATTAAAGTTTGAAAACAGAGTTTCAAAGAATGAAAGGTATGTCAAAGTATTTTCAACCTTCAGAAAGAGTGAGGGCAAGGACAGTCACAGACCAGTCACCTCACATAGCAGCAGACATCCAACTGGTAACTTTGGGATTTTATCAGCAAAGAATGAAAGATAAAACAAGTCAAGTAACAAGAGACAGAATGAGAGGAAATGGCTATTGCAGAATGGTTATTTACAGAAAATTGCTTCGTCAAGTAGAAGTAGTGAAGTAAAACCATAGTGCTATTTACTGCTTCCAGACCCACTGTTTGTACTTCAGGAAAGCGTGAGGATAATTTAAATGAAGCCATGAAACTCTTTTGGGATGGGAGAGCAAGCCTGAAGAGGTCTCAAAGCATGCAGGGAGTGTGCAGGTTATCAAAGAGAAGTTGAGGAGAGGCATAATGAACCTGGTTGTGCCCTTGAACATGAAGGAAGTCTTGTGGGTGCATTCTTTTAACCTTACAGAGAAAACCAGATTCTGTAGGTGTTATTGGAGAAATCAAATCTTAAAAGTAAGGCACAACTTCCCAGGAGTGAAAGTAAGTAAACTTTGACATGACATATTTGGGAAATGACAACTGGATATTGCTTGATGTTGTTAAAATGAAAATAAAAATACTTCTAAAAGACGCATTTTAATCCAGTTTCTGAGGTGAAGTCTATAATACCTCTCTGCAGGGTGTCAGAGAGGCTGGCTGTAGCAGTTCCTTTCAATTGCAGCGTCTGTGAAGGGCAGAGTAAAACAGCTCTAAGTAATGTGAAGAAAATTAGGAATATTTAGGATGACTATCAGTGATGTTTCTGTCAGTAAGATAAATGGAAGCATGGTTTCCAAGATATTTAAATGTTACCTGATCAAAAAACCCAAACACCACAACTATTAATTATCTGAACTGGAAATCTGGAATATATTGAGTCTAGGCACTTTTATTATAACTTTATAAATATTCTTATTTTTTCACCTCCAATTTTTACATGTAAGAAGAGACCAGCTCATGAAAATGGATCTCTGAAAGAGCTCAGTGGTGTCATTATGTAGGCGAGTGGGAGTTTAATGCTCAAATTTAACTTTCAGTGAAGCAGATGGAAAGTGAAGGAGTGAAGATGATGATGCCAGTCTGTACTGTGGTTATCCAAGGAAGCACCCAGGAGGACCCCTTAGTAGGGAAGGAGGCCTCAGGAGGATGAAGAGACTGAGGGATATCTCAGCTTGAATTTATTTATGATTATTTTATTTGTACACCAGATCCATAATTAGTATATTTGAAGACACCAACACGTATTTCCCTATTTAATAGACAGGAGATAAAGGAAAGAGACTTAAGTGGTCACATTGCCTTGGCATTTTGCCTTGAAGCTGGTAAGGCAATAAGGCTGCCAACCCCTGCTGCATTGCTGCTGGGTACAGCTGGTGAGGATGTGACTGGAAGGAGCTGAGTTATCGGCTCTCACTCCATCCCACTTCCTGGGCTACTGGAAAAGCTCCTCATGACATTTCATCTTGCATTCTTAGAAAGCTGCTTGGTACACATCCTGGTTTTGCTCCCAAGCCAGTTTATAGGGGCATGTGGTTGTGAACAGGATTAATTATAATTTTGTGAGGGGACAGCTAATCAAGGACAGAGAAATAGTCTCATTCCTGTGACCAGCGAACTTACATTGAATTCAAAGCCTACAGTAAGCAGCAGGTAGTTATTTACTGTTTGTGATTCACATCTGTGAAAACCCCAGGATGTTAAAATAATATGCACATAAATACTGAGACTAGATGGTACATAAGTTCTGCAAGATCAGTGTTAAGGAAAAATATTTAAAATTTGCAAATACAATGCTCTGACATATATAAGATTCAATGAGGGATTTAAAGAAGAATCGTACACTGGTTTTGCACATTTTGAAGTAAAGATACAAAAACATCTGGGCAATCATTTCCTAGGACATGTAAAAAAGAGCCTTGCTATTCTCTTAAGCAGAATTCAGGATACACTTTGAGTTGTGTAAGATATTGGATATACAGAGATACAGACTGAACAAAAACTCAGGCTATTTTCAGAGCAAATGCTTTTCTAATTTAAAAAGGAATGTTTTGTTTTAGCTTCACTTCAGGTAAAACCTGTTGCAGGCACAGGAACAACTCAAGGTACATGCACAGCAATTATTCTTACGTGTCATGATGATTGCACTCATTGAAGGCAGAAAAATAACTCTGGTGCCTACACAGACTGTACATAACAAAAAATCTGGCCTGCATTTTTAGTATGGTATTTCAGGCTGTGCATTTCACTGGTAAGCATGATATCAGTAGTAAAGCCACCAGTCTTTGTCCATCAGTGGCTGACTGTCTGCTCTCATTAGATGACTCCACAGCAGCTGGTCCATTTTTAGATGGGTCGGGCCAAATTCGGCATTGACCTGTGAATTTTTATGAAAGTTAGTGAAAATAGCAATAGAGCACATGAACCAACAGAGAATATAAACTTTTTTCATCTTCACTGTGGCTGGATGGGGGAAATAAAGACATGATTCTGTTTGGGAAAATCCTTTAATTTTCACATGGGTGGACACTCTGGTTAAAATAGGTTGTTTTCCTTCATCTAAATATTAAAAAATAACAATAATTAAAACAAAAACGAAAATTATTTTACTAAACCTCCAAAGTCTTCCTTCAGTGTAGTTTTATAATTTGTCATTCTATGTCTTGTGCTTCCATTTATCTTCTGTGAGTTGGGTTTTCTGACATCTGCCACAATCCATTATTTTCCTCTCTCCTCTCCCCTCAATTTTAATTCTCTCATTAGAGAGGATCAGGCTTCAATGTTTTCCAATTTCTCAGCAGTCATTTCTACAATATTTCCTCAAGACAATCAGGCACTACTCGATAGTAGTTTTCTTGGAGACTGGCTTTTCTGCTGGAAATGGTTCTGATAGAACTGTTTTGGTTGGTCATATATGTGCACAACTATGAGAGAAAGTGGAGTTGTGCAATATCCTGTATGCTCAAATCTGCTCTGTGTCCTGGTGCGCAAACTTCTTTATTTAGGTATCCCTAAAATACTTTTAGAATGTTATATTGTGCAGTGTAGGTATCCAATGCATTGGTGTACATATGCCAGTGTTGTTTGTAGAGAGATCACATAAATATCAGAGATATCCTTTATTCTTCAAAAATACGTTTTTTATTTATGTTTTGCTATTACTGTCCTGTAATGTGTCCAAGTCACATTTGGCATCTGTTTTTAGTTTTAGCAAAAATCTCTAGGGGAGAAACCACAGGCAGTGCTTTGCTCTAATTTCAACTTACTTGGCTTTATCTGTCCCAACTTCTGGGATGATCAGCAGACAGACCTGATTTGTTACATACCTTGATATCCACAAAAATGGCTATTTTTTCTGTGCAACAATTAAAGCTTGCTGCTTAATAATTTTACTAAGAGGGTACCATTATCATATATTTTCATATCTTCTTGTTTATGTCAGAATTTTTTTTTTTAAGCCCTTCCAATACTTGTAAAATACAAAGTAGGAGAATAAATAGAAGTATTACCAGAAATTGTTGCATAATCCACTAGATGGCAGGCAAACATTTGCAACCACTGCTGCAGCGCTGAAAAATATCCCTCTATTAGTTTTGTATGGATTCTAATAAAGAGTATTTTAGGATCAATTTCCAGTTTAATGAAGGACTGATGCAATTTAACCTTTTGATTTATTTTAAAAACAGTTTAAATAGTAGAAGGAAGAATAAAAAAAGTGTGCTATTGATTGCATGACTTTGACTCACAAAAGAGAGAATTGAGGTTTAAGAACTTAACATTTTGTATTTTTTGTATATAAATTTTACTGAGAAATGAAATGGCCACAGTAGTAAAATGGCCACAGAAGAGGGAGTTTTCAGCATGGCAAATGGGTAGTGGCATCTTTTCCCTTTCATTCAGAGTAATAGAATTTACACAAACTGTCTTAGAAACTGCACTGAGGGAAGTTCTGTCACACACTGTAGTTTGTAGCCACTTTATCTTTCCTTAGTTTTTGTATTTAAATACTTTTTGGCAGTTAAACTGCAATCTACAGTGTTTAAGACAAGAAGACACTCAAGGTGAGGGTGCCACATAGACTAACTAGTGTAGGAAGATACGCCTCCCCCGCTGAGGATATACCAGTGGGTGTACCCATACCACAGCAGCATCACAGTTTAAAATAAAAACCAAATAAATAGTCAAGTTTATTAGATGTGGTAGATTAGATAAGAATTAAGACAACTTCTACCATTTCCAGCAGTGAAAATAGAAGGTAGAAGCAGGATGAATACTCCCACCTGCCCTCTGGTGAGGAAGTAATTTCTGTCCACCAAATAGGTTTCTGAATCTCTTTCTTTTCTTTGTCCTCCAAAATGAGAGGGGAATGGAGGTAGGATGGAGATTTCCTAAAGTAGGATATTTAAGGGGGTAGGATAGAAATACCATAATAACCTTCAGCCTCTCTCCATAGATGATAATCTTTCAGGAACATAGTGTAGCTCCTGGTATAATCAGATTAGTTTATCAAGGGTTAATGAGTGAAAAGACAACTATCCCCATCTCGGTCCCAGTACTCCCCACACCCACTAAGCCCTTTCCCAAATATTTAATAAAATTGCAGTTTTATGCTTTATGGTGGTGATATTTTTGTAGAAAAAGGAAAACAAACCCCGAATTATTTCAATTATTCTTTAACCACTGTTTTTCTCTGCAGTCAGTGGAGACAGGGAAGCTCTCAGTGGAGAGGGGCAAAGAGAGCACTAAAGTTATTCTGAACTGCTCTCTAAAGGAAACTCTCTATTGACTGAAAAGGTAACCCAAGGAGACTAGTGTCCTGAGGCTAAGATTAATCTTTGCAAATATTCCCATTAGATCACCTACTCTGACTTCCTGTATTTCACAAGCCTTTGAATTTCACCCAACAACCTCTCTATTGAGTTCAATAACTTGTGTTTAGATAAAGCATATCCAACAAGACATTTATTCTTTAGTTGAAGACTTTAATAGAGATAGTGTATCCACTGATTCCTTTGTTGGTTTGTTCCACAGTTAATCATCTTCTCTGTTAAACTTTGTGTGCCTTATTTCTTGTTTTAATTTATCTGGCTCGAGCTCAGTACACAGCTGCTTGTTGTGCTTTTTCCTTCTTAACTAAAGACCCCTCTGGTGTGTGGGATTTTCTCCTGAGGGAGCTATTATAATCAACTCACCACTCTATCTTCCTTTTGATAAATTGAAAGGATTTTTTCTTTCTGTAAAACATTTTTCTTTTTCTCTCCAGTACTCATTCTGGTCTTCTTTGCAACCTGTGGGGTTTTCCCCTTCCCTTCAGTCTGAGAGCAATCTCACCAGCAGTGTGTGGAGATAAGATCAATCTGATTTGCTCTGATATCACACTCACAATTCCTTTTTGCTTAATGCTTCCTCAGCAACCCCTTAAGTCCTTTCTGGAGTTACTGTTTCACAGAAGTTGGTCCTTCACTTTTCAAGCATGGCCCAACTTGTTGCCAGTTCCTTAGCTTTTCATGTGTCTGCATTAAAGTGCCTTTTGTTCGAGTTGGTCCACCTTACTGAACAGTTCAAAACCCTCTTTCTGTCTGCCTTCTCTTTACATTCAGCACTCTGCCAGCTTTTTTTGTAAACTACAAATCATATCAGCCATAATTTTGTCATTTAGTTCCAAGTTATCCATGACAAAGCATCAGCTCAGCTACAGAACCTTGTAACACCCTGCAAAAATCAGGATGGCTGCTTCTGCTTGTGTATGATCTTGAATTATATAATATGGCCACAACGTGTGCTTGTTTATATGCCCCTTCCTTATTAAAATCAAGTCTCAACCTTGTCTTTGCTTTTGAATACTGATTTTTGGAAGATTTATCCAATCCTGAAACCCAGGAAAGGAGTTTTTATTGAGACTGTGTATTTAAAAAAATAAAAGACTGTCATGTTTTCCAAAGTCAGAACTCCCATGAAAGTCCACAAACATGCAATTATAGATAGTGACTTGATTATAAACCAAATTAATAATCCCATCAAAGAATGAAGTAAGTTTTATTTAACAAGATCTATTTTCCACAAAACCATGTTGACCATCATTAATTACATTCATTCCTTCAATTTTGTATTAATTGAATCCCACATCATCTTATTAGCTTTTCCATTAATTTTCCCTGGCTTTTATGTGATGCTTACTGGTTTTAAGTTAGCTGGGTCATCACATTTTCCCTTTCAAAAGAATGGTACAATGCAAGTTCTAATTCAAGAATTATCTAATTTCTCCAGAGTTTTAAATACAGAGCACTAGACTCAAGATCTTTTGCTTTTTTACTTAATCCCACTATTTTCCTTAACTGCGCATAACTAGCTCCTTTGTGGCTCCAAACATGAGTACATTAATCTATGATGTAGTATTTTAATACTTCTGTGTTCTACAATTTTGTATGTCTTACTCTTTTAGCTGCTGTTTGTAAATATAGAAAGTAGACAGCACACTTCTCTGACCACAGACACTGTCAAAGTATGGAAATTCTTTTTTTTTTTACTGGTTAAAACGAAAATTAAGGCATTCCCAATTACTGTGGGTATCTTTCCGCTGCAAACTTGTAGCTGTTGCAAATAAATCCGGCTTTAGGGCTAACTGCATGGGAGTCAGCAGATGGCACTGTTGAAAGTGTCTTGTTGATTCTTTTGTCTTAGAGGAGACTATATACAAATAGGCCTTGAAAAATATACTTAGTTGTTATTTGTTTATTTTCCCCTTACAGTAGCCCAGCCGAAATCTAGCACAAGCTAAATATTTTTTCATAGTCTTTGTGATAGCCTAAAGGTTTTGCCTATGAATAAGCTAAACATGATACAGACTACAAACCTCAAAAGTGGCCTAAGGGGTGGCCAAGACTATGACATTCTTCAATTGTCCAAAACGGTTTTTAAAAGTAGGAGACATCCTTTGGAGAGTGAGAAGCTTAAGTAGCTCCTACACAGCCTAGCAAGATTTAAAATGTCCTGAGCCACAAAAATGTGAGGGAAAACATTCTGGTTTTGTTGCTTCTCTGAGTCAGACAGAATGGTATGAGGCATTTATAATGTTTCATTATCAAATTCAAGAAGAAACAGAGGAGTGATAAGCTTACTTAAATGTAATGCAGCTTCTGATGAAGTTCTGAAAAGCTTCATAAGCCAATTTCAAGTCTGACACCCAGAGAAGAGTACCACGACAGAGGACTGACAATGACAGTGACAAAGAAATTATGAGGCTGTGTAATGAAGCTCATACATCTCCTACACCCATTTGCTTATCAAAGAACTAACTGTAGTAAATTCACAAAAAAACAAAACTTGCAGAAATATGTTATACCTTTGCAGATATACATGCTACTTTGATGGGTTTGGATTGCATGTTTCCTATAAAATTATCTTCATCTGTTAGTAAAGCCCTGAATCCAGCTCGCTTTTTTAGGTTCTACTTAAGCCTTATATGTCTATTTGCTTCTCAGTACAAGGATAATGCCTGGTTATGTACATGTGAATGTACATGTACGTCCTTAATTTTTAGTTTGCAACATGCATATTCAAAGTGTGAAGCCTTGTATTTGACACTTATTTAGCATCTGGTTAAACACGTCTGAACTACTTGACACTGATTGTGCAATACTTTTCTCAATTAAAATATCTGGTTGCATTCAATAGAATAAGGATAACCAGTTTCATGGGGAATGTCCCCATAAAACACTTGTCCAGGTGCAACTTATCTCAACTAAACAAAAAGAAATTATAGCCATCTTTGCCAAAATGCATATTCCTTGCATTATATATAGACATATATATATATATATATGTATGTCTATGTTTTAAAGTAGACTCGCACCATGTCCCGTATGAACAGTAATTCACTGGGGAAATATAATTTGATTTATCGACACCCAGCAAATCCATGTTCATACAAAGTGAAGCACAGGAACATCAGTATATACATTTAACATAAGGTTTGTGTTTTAAAGCCATGGCCAAAATAAATGCCCTTTAAGCAGCATGGAGTACCATTTCTCTCACTGGAAGGTAGGAGGCCTATCCAGAGCTGCCAGTCTTGTACAAGTGTTTCCTTTAGTGCAAACATTTAAGGTGAAATGTCAAACAAATATTTTAATCACTTCTATAAGATTATTCATAGCCACTTCAATCCAAGTTCACTGGTTTACTGCACTCTCACTGTGACTTTCCATTTCTAAGTAGGCAGCCATGTTGCACACCAGGGATTTTGCTGCATCTCCATTAGTGGATGGTAATCTTCCTACAAAGAAGTAAGAACTGTTATTAGAACACTGTATTAAATCATATATGAAAAAGAAATTTCCCCTCAGGACCATTTCAGGAGCTAATACCTTTTGCAGCCCTGTGCTGCATGTAGTAGGGGTCATCCTCTCTTGCCAGGCACTGGCTGGAGTTTTCCAGCTCTCCTGGATGTATCTCAAATTGTCAGTTTAAATGCACTGATGAGTAAGGGCCTTTAGATAAAGGTACAAAGGTGTTTCACATACTATGGAGATAAAAGACACATGCAAGTACTTCAATGGATTCATTGAGTTGTCTGCAGACACATTTTCTATATTTTTTCCCTGTATCCCTTACCAAAGATATTCACAGTCACCTTACTCTTTGTGTTCTTCAGCGGTCCTTTACATGCCATCCTCACCACACCTTTTACTCCCTTATGCCTGCTGTTGCTGGGTTGGGGATAATATTTTCTCAGGCGACAACTGAAATTTTAATCCATGCAGTACTTCTGTCACTTCCATGTGGATTATTGTAATTCCTCTCTGGTGTCTACCTGATTGCAAAACTTCACAAGTTCTGTTTTACATAAAATGCTGCGGATGACATGCTTATTCATCTTAAACCAAATTAGCATATCACTCTGGTCTTTTGATCCATGCTATGGCTGCCAGTCAGAGCAGTGCTTCCTTCCTACACGACCTGGCATGCATTGATGCGTGATGATGGATTCTGACCACAAATAATAATGCAAGCATATAGTTTAGGCAGCAAAAATATTGCCTTGTGCCTTTTGCACACTATAAACCACCTTTTTCTTTCCTTTTTATTGATATGCTTACACTTCTAATGGCCATGCTTGAGAATAATTAATGTATTCCTAGGTATTCGGAATGGGAATGGACTCCTCAGGCATTCTAGTTGAAATAATGTGTCCTCCAGCTGAAATATAGAAAGCCATATTGTAAAGTTCTTTTCTAAATGAGGCTTTTACTGGACAAACAGGACTCCACACTTTGCTAGTTTTACTTTCAATATGAAATATGGAACTGTTCAAGCCTGTGTCTGCATGACTTTGTAAGGAATAGCATGGTAAGGAAAGGAATTTTCAAGCAGCTTTCCACAGACCCTATCCAGGATTTGGAAGTCTTTAGCAATACAGGAAATGAAGACTAGATGTCGTTTTTCCTGACACATTTTAATGGAGAATAATATCACCAGAGCACAACACTGTTCTATTTTAGATCTAGGAACACAGTATGAATTTTGCTGTTGAGAGCATAATTTAAAAAACTACAGTTATTTGAAATGAACCTATTTAAGAAATCTTGATGAGAAAGAATGAATGTCTCAGAGTGTTACTGTACTCTTTCATACCTCTATAGCCCATGAAAGCACTCATCTTGTTTCTGCTTTGGGTTGCAATCCTGTATTGAATATATTTATATTTCCTTCACAAGCTACAATAGAATTCCCATGCCCTTGAATAGTTTGGGATGGAGACCTGCTTCCCACATGCTACAACCTGACTTTGCAGATATTTAGCTTGAAGACTCACCTTGTCTAACTTCACATTTGCCATAATGAGGTCCACTGCTGAGCTGGTTGCCTTAGGCATGTTGTTTGTTGATGGAGAGATGCAATTTTGGGGCACAGTCTGACTTGTTTTGTGGATAAATCAAATTATATTAATTTGCTAATTATCTAGATTAAATTAGACGCAGCCTTTTATTATCGATCAGATGAATTTCATTCTTGGAGACACAACTACCATTAGTCATATAGTATTTTAGCTGAGTGCAGTGCAACTGGTTGTATGAATAAATGTCTACAAGCTGAGGGCCTGTAGATACTACAGATGCTTCAGATACTACAAGTATCTGAAAGTTGTCTTATTTGAAAAGTCTCAGTAAATTACATAGTAACTAAAAGACACCAGGGGAGATTCAAAACTATTGTTATAATCTGACAGCTATCCAGTGCTTTCACCCTCCTCACTAGTGAGTTACACCTGTATTAGGCAAGCAAAAGAATAAAGCCTCAAAGCACTATATATATATATATTTATATGTAGAGATGCTTAGAGACATAGAAAGATATGTTACCTGTGTACATTCTACTATGCATTTTTTATTCTAGTCTATAGATTGAAAAAACCTGCAACACAGAGGGATGTAGTAACTTGGTATACAACCTGGGTCACACTCTCCTTGTCTTAAATGAATATGCTCATGAATAATGAGACCCATTTTTTTGGCCTTCTCTATTAGCAGAACTCAAACAAAAGAGCTTCCATGAATCCTTCTACTATAATGCTTCTCATCTCAGCAAAGTTAGGCACTTACATGATACCAAAGCCAGCGTTTTTATAGGCCCTTCAGATATACAGGCATTTTAAGTATAATTACTTGTAAAAAAAAATCAAAATATTGGGAAAATAGTAAAACACACTTGCTATTTAGTAAAACAGTTTCAGTTATTTTAGTTAGATTGTCCATGCCTCAAAAGTCACTAATATGTAATATCTATTTATTACAAATAAAATCAAGCAATTGTGTTTGCCAAGTAGAACTTTTTATGTAATTTGGCTGTTAAGTTTTTTCATATACAGTGCTATTTAATGATGAAAAAAGACAAAGAAAAAAGAAAGAATTCTACATGTTGTAAATCATAGATTGTAATTCCTCAAATGCTTAACATAAACAAGTATCTCTGGAAAATTATTGTGTGTTTTTTTCTTAAAGAAGCACACACACACACACACACACACACATTAGATGTCTTTGTACTATTGCTTAAACACTGTAGTGCACTGAAACATCTAACATTTAGCCTGTTTGCCATAAATATTAAATCTTGATTTATTCATAGAGCTACAATGAAATACAAACATGCATACACACATATGTACCACCAATTATAAAAACTGATATACACAGTAGAATATTCTAATGGGTTGGTCCTCTGTTTATTCTCAAAATTGTTTCCCTCAGGCTCCATTTCTGTTACTGTACCATCTCAAGTGGATTTGAATTTAAAAGTGTTCTCTAGTTTTGAATGTTAATGGATGTCATTGCACTATGGCACTACAAGAAGGAAGAATATTACTATCAAATAAAAACACTGGAAGTTTTGAAGAAGATGTTTTTTAAGCCACAACTCTAACAAAAATAAGGATGCTTTCATCTTTGCCCATGAAAAAAAAATCTTGCTGTATAAATAAGGGAAATTTATTTATTTATGCAGAAAATGTACTAAAGTTTGTTTAAATGCTCAAAGTAAAGTAATTGGATGAAATTAGTATTGATAAGAAAGGATAATTCCTATTATGTTAACACTGTGCACACGGTCAAGACCTATTCTGCGTTCTCAGATAATTGAAAAAAAATCATTCTGATGTTTCTTAAAATTTGACTTATGCTAGCAATGAATATTTAAAAAAATGAATACCTAACCAATAATCCATCCTCAGTGAAGATTCAGCTAAACCTTGCAACAGAAATTGCCTTTTGGTTCAGCCTATTTATTTTAAATCTAGGGCTCTCTTATTTGGGATTTCAGAAGGAAGCCATTTTTTATGGAGATTGCAGTGTAATAGATGAAATACTGGTAGGATTTTTTTTACATAAGATTTGGCAGAAGGAAGATATCTGAGCTCATACCAAAAATATCAGCAATCTGTATGCTAAACTGTAAATCATGTTGCACAACTTAAAAGCTCTCACATATACAAACGATATTTGTCTAAAGTCATTACTTTCGGAAACAAGACAGCCTGGGACAATAGCAGGTCCTTAATTTTTTTTTTAACATCTCTTTCAATCAGTCTTTCCATATTAGCACTTTTTTTATTTTTTATTTTTCTCTTTCTTCTAAATGATATGAAAAAAGGACGTAAGTTGTTTACCATGCTGCATTTCAAGAGCCTGGGGTCTGGATATTTTAGCCCTTACTTTATTGAGCACTTTTTAATGCCCACAAACAGTCCTACTGGTGTCCATGAAATTATGCATATTGGTATTACACATCTAGGGAAGATGTAAGAATTTTGCCTTTGGACCTCACAAATATGCAAAGTAAGCTGTAATGGAAACCAGTGTAAATCAATCATGTTTTCTGGAAATTTTTTGAAAGTATGGCAGGGAAAATCTGGTAAGATCCAGCGTGATGCTCCCAGAGGTGAGAGAACAACAACACAAAAACTTTGTATGCACCTTGGTATTCACATGTAGCGGATTGATGCTTGGATGGATAAAATATTTTCTTCTGGTTATTGTTTAGTAAAAGTTCAGGCAGCCAATGGTTCAGTTAATCAGTATATTAAATAAGAAGTTATGTAAGTATGATTTTTCAGCTCTCTCTCTCCTTGATCTTTGAAGTGTGTCACTCTTTCATTTTGCCATTCAACAGCCTGACATGCAAAAGCTTTGTTCAGACAGTTTAATTTAATCACTGCCACTGGTTCAACAAGATGATAAAATCCCCTGTGCTGTACAACATCGAACATCCAGCTCACTGTTATCTGATACTGTTTGAAGCTCCTCTCATGAATGTGTGCTGATAACACAAGAACTCCAAACATGTCATAAACAATATATTAATACCCTTGATTGAATTCCATTAGAATAAGAACGAGATGAAGTTTATGCTGTCCAAGAAGGCCAATGTAATAAAATGTAATTTGGACTAATCTTTCCAAAGAATGCCTCGTGTTTGAAGATGACAGTCTCCCATCAGAAGCAGAAGTAATTGCTTGTTGAATACACTGGGAACTCCTTTGAATTCTGGCCTTTGTACTTTGTGCACTTTCCAGGTGTCTCCTGCAGCAGACAATCTACCCTTTTGTTTCAGCAGAGAGATGGCAGGACTGCAAATAATAAAAGAGGCAGTGTTTGTTTTAAGGAACAGTGGGGCGCCGGATGAAATTTCTTGGAGCTTAGGACTAGAAGTGGAGCTGTTTACGGCAAAAGCAAAGCAAAGGACTTAATAGGTAACGTAATTCAAGTAATCTGTTTCCTTAAATTGAATCAGGAAGAGGTAGGAAGGTATTTCAGTCAATGCATACCTACAGATAGCAGAAAGCATAAAGGTTAACCTGTCTCTGGAGCAGATCTTTACACAACAGAGTAGCAACACTGAAAACTTGTTTAGCCAGAGAATTTAACCGGTTTAAACCAGAATTTTCAGGATATGTAATTTGTTAAATTGATATGGTTTACATACAAAATTTTTTTCTTTGGTTCTCTTCACAAGGAAGGACTTCTTAGATTACTTCATAAGCAATAAACTAAAATTAATGGCAGTACTCTGTTTTTGTAATAATTTTATTGCTTAATTGCAGCATTTCCTCCTTTTTAATCAAAAAACTACCAGACATTGACAGTATCCTTTATGGTCCAGAAAATCTATAAGGCAGAGATTTTTCTTAGAATTAAAAATAAAAAATAAAAAGAAAGAAAGAAAAAGAAAAAAACTCCAGGAGGTTCTGTTTAAAAGAGAAAACAATTTGACTTTCTTTAGCTCATTTTCATTCCAGTGCTGTTGAGTCACACCTGAATCTCTGTAACTGGGGAGTAAGGACAGCCCAAATACACAGTCATAGGCAACTGAGTGTCTGGAGCTGTCAGTGCAAAAGGGCAGCAAGTTTATCCATAGATTGGGTTTGTGAATGTTTCTACTGGACCCAACAGCACTTTGCATTCTGGTCCAGTGAACACTTTTCCAAATCTGTCTCCACTCTGAAAAGAAAGGTTGGTGGCATTTCCCCATTCAGGCTTTATTTTTCTGCCATTTAGTGAGCTCTTAGCTCTGTTATATGAACATCAAAATATCAGCTGAGACTACTAAGATTACTCCTGTGAAAATATTTGCCTATTCCTACAAAATTCAAAGGCATTGCAACACCTTGAAACCCTGCTTCCTTTTCCAGTTTGTACAGGTAGAGTAAATTAGCTTATTTTTCTCCCGTAACAGAGGAGATGGAATATTGTCTTTGGCAGAAGAATAGTTTCAGGTTTGCTTGTTTTGTCTCAGTGAATGCTTGTAGTTCTTAGCACTATTGTGACAGCACTTTCACCGTTTCCTATTCTCTTTCCGAGAAGCTGCGAAGCACAGCTTCTTGAGGAATGGTAATAGCTGCAATTTTAATTTGGGGTAATTTGAAATAAATACAGCTGGCACTGCAGACAGATAAACTCAGATTATGACAGAATTGTTTTCTGTGACATCTCAGCTTCTTTTAGGCTAGAATTCGGCAAACACATATGCTTAACTTGAAATCTGTGAAATCAGCTGCGCCTCACTGGAGCTGCGTGTGTGTTTGGAGAAATCAAATGCTTGGGGGAGGCGAATGTAAAATTTTTGCTGGATTAAGACCTTCAGCGCAGCATTTTTGGTGTTTGTGAAATGCACAACATACATCAACAGCCATTAAAATATGTTTCAGGAAAGAATTCTTGAGATTGATTGTTTCTTCAAAAAATGACTCAAAAAATCAATCAGACTGTTTTAGAAATATGCCTACTATGCACCAAGATCTAGTTGTTGGGGTTTTTTTTAACAAAATTTATCAATCCATTAAAGAGGAGACAAGTAAACAAAAATGAATTGTCATTTGTGTTATTTTATTAGTGTCACATGAGATTACAGTATATTATTGACTTTAAGAATATTTTACCCAAGGAGATTTGTTTTAACATGCACAAATCAGGATCAATACTAGATATGCGAATAATTTTAATAACAAGTTACAAGGCAGATTTTTTTGGTTTACAAATCCCCTGATTATACTTACAGTCTATGAAAAAATCATCATTGTGACCTAGCTAAGATTTAATTATTAAAAAATGGATTATTATTTGCATTGTTTCTTGCTTTCCCAGGTGTATTATTTAGTGACCAAATGTAATTTCTGAGCTCACCCAGTTATAGAGTAAAGCTAGATCGCCTGCACAATTTTTGCTGACTTTGCTGCCTTAGCTTGCTTTATCAATTCCTTCTTTTGCCCTTTTTTTCATTAGAGATCACATATAGTTTAAGAGCTGTAATCTGAAACCTTACAGCTCTAGTGGATACTTAAAAGACTCATTGATACACTTTGAAACCTAGTCAATTGAACAGCATTAGCAACAGCAGCATCTAGCCATTAGGCTATTAAGATCATTGGCCAAGGCACTAAAATTAAATATAGGGACACTAGCAATTCCCCAATTATATTGTGTTAGTATAATGGCAGTGAAAAGGATATTATTTTAGTCAGCCCAGTGCCACTATTGCAAGAATCAAGATGCTTTCCGTTTTGTGGATGTAGATATGTATTGGCCAGGAGACTTTGACATTAATTTAATTCCCTCTGCAGGCAGAATAGATCAACACCATGGGCAAGATTCAAATCCTACCAGTCAAGGGCAGCTTTTCACAGGCTCTGTATTTAACAATATATTTGTGGGGTTTTTTAAAAGCATTTAAAATGATATGTGTAAGTTAAAATACCATCTGGAAAAATATCTATCTTGAGGAGGCAGGGTGAATGGTACACAGTCCAGGCAAAGAAATCATTGGTCTCTGATGGCTGTCTCCCACAGCTGTGACCCTCCTGGTCCAGTCTCCTACATGAAACATATGTCTTTGCAGATCCCAGGAGAGAGTGCTTCCAGGGAAAAGAAAGAATCTGACCCAGAATCATAAAAAAACAAAAATAAAGTATGTCCTGGTCTAGGGCTAGGAGTCAGCTATAAAGGTGTTTCTTCTGTTTTGAGTTGTGTGCAATCTTTTATTGCAGTAAGAGAGAAGGAAAGTCTTGGAAGTTCAGTCAGTATGAGTTAGTTTTTTTCCCATTGCAGAGGAAAGCCTGGCTGTACTAGATTAAGTGGTGCTAATAGCAATATAAGAACGACTTTATCACACTCAAACAGAATTCCCATTAGCCCAGTCCCAACAGAGACAACAGCAAGTGCCTAGAAATCTACATGAAATGATACACATCCAGCACACTTTTACCCAGCTCTTCCTGAACTAAGAGACTGTGCTGGTTTAGACTTTCTTTCAGATAAAAATTGAAGAGCTTGGATCAAGTAATCATAACTTAATTCAAATTAAATTCAATGGAAAGAAAAACTGAAGTATATCTGTAGCTGGATGTCTTAATAATAATAAAAAAGATGAATGAATAATTTCAAGTGAGGTAATGAAGTCACCTACATGTGGATTTACATAGTCAAATCTAGAGGAGACTTGGAATTTTCTTTAGTTAAAAATAAATAAACTAGATTTTCTATGAAATAAACTGAGAAGATATTTAGAAAAACAACCCACAGTAACAGAAAAGATTATATATCTTGAAAAGAATTTTAGAGACAAGCCGAAAATGTAAACAAAAGGTAAAAGAAATTTTCAAGGAAAGAAACATAGGATGAAAGTGAATTCTGAAAGCATGGGAGCCAGTAGTAAGCACCTACACTGGAATAGCGAAAAACTATGCTTAACAACTCATGTCCTTCCTTCTAGCTCTGCTTTCCTTACTAGTGCTGTTATTCCTACTTTAATGTTGTTTCTCTCTTGCTCTGCTTTACATCTATGTGGCACTCCTTCAGTGTTTATTTTCAGTATTCATCCAGGCTAGGTACCTTTACTGAATTTTGGCAAGGAGTTAACTCACTTCTTCCTATAAAAAATTTCTTTGCTCTCTTGTAATTCTTCTTTTCACTCTTCCTCCAATTCCATATCACTACCTTAATTAAATAGCTTAAGAAAATGTCCTCTTTTGTCACACTCCAGGCTCTCTCATGTAGTCCAGTTGGTTACAATTGCTTTCAACGTTTTTGACTGTAGTTAACAATTATTTTGATTCTGATATTTTGGCTTTTTTGAGGGGAAAAAAAATGCCTTATCTGTTTTGTAAAAACATTTGCCTGAGAGATGATGCTTGCCTAGGTGTTGTTTTCATTTCTAACCTTCCTTTCCTCAAAATACTTGAGAAACTATCTTTTCTCACCACAGAAGTCATATATTAGAACAACATTGAGAACAAGGAAAAAGAAAATTTTGAGTATGGGTTTATTCTGACTAAATGGATCATTTACAGAGAGAAATTCCAAGAGGAATATTGAAGTAGGGAAGTCCTGAAGAAAGACCAAGGAGAGAAGAGAGACCTGAGACTGTAAGATGACCCATTGTAAGAAAATGACCCCCTTCCCCAGTATATCTCCACTTGAAACTGGGCACTGGAACTTGCATCCAAGCACTGACCAAAAAAAAAAAAACCAACCCTAAAAAAATCCAAATTTTGACCTTGACTCTTTCAGCAAAATTTTTTCACTTTTTGTGATATGTCATGAAAAAGTACTCTTCTAATTACTGGATTGCTTTTACAGATATTTGAGAGCAAGACCTTACTTCTAATTTGTATTTACATTACATTACATCTTGACATAACTTAATATTTTAATCTGTCCTGAGACTGAATGGAAATGGTGGGTGGGGAAGCTATAAGGAAAGTGAAAATGCCATCCTACTGCAATGTGGATAAGTGGTATGCTTTCTCTCCTTCGAAAATTTACAACAGCTCTGAGTTTTTGTGAGGTGTGTAATCAACCTGTGGAGCAAGGAAGCAATAGAAATGTCTGGATCAATGTTTCTGAGTTTAGTGAGGGGTTTTGGAAAAAGAACATGGAGCTTTTCTGTCAAGAGAGAAATACTGCTCTTGTAGCAGACAGGTTTTCGTGGCACTTCACAGCTTTATTTTTCTTTTCTTCTGCTTCACACCGTAAAGATAATATGTCTTCCAACAAATGCAGCTCAAACATGTTCTTTAGATGAAATCTCAATAACAAACCTTAAAAAAGTAAAATGAAAACGTTTGGATGCTAATGTCGATGTACGATATACAATTTTTTTTTGGTCTGCCTTTAATATGCTTGTCAAATCTTCAAGAGCAACCAATGTAAACCCTGGAATTATGAAATTAGTTCAGAATAGATCAATGTACTGTGGTAACAGCATTGAATTTTTCTTCATCAGCAGCTGAATCACACTGCTCGTAACATTTGCTGGACAGAGTGCTCATGAACTAGATTGTTGCTTCACAATCATGCACTATTAACTTTTGCTGTAAATGTGTTTTTGCCACTTGGTAATTGGATTTAAAAAGAAAAAAAAGAAAGCCAGAAAACTTTTATTGAGGTTTTTGAACCCTGTAGAGAATAGTGAGGTTCCCTTTCAATAATTTATAATATGGCATACTCTGAAATTTGTTAAGTGTGCATACTGCAGCTATAATAATTTTGTAATGAAATATAAAGCAAGCATGAACAAGAATCTACAGCAAATATTTTGATTCCATCAAGTTGCAAAGTCAATTGGTACTGAGTCCCAGCCAATCATTTCATCTACTGATAATATTACATTTGCACCTACTAGCAAAGTAAAGGCTCTCTTCACCTGCAGCTTTTGACTGTACCTGTACAAGTAGACAAATAAACAGGTTTGGGGCCTGGCCTTAAGCACAGTCCAGAATCACCCATCTTGTCCAAATAAGTTGTGGCAAATAAGGAGCCACAATAACTTGGGCTGTTGTGTGAATCTTTAATGATAGCTGGGCAGAATTCTGCATGAGCTGAGGGCTCTTCTCAGTAAGAAGTAGAGACAGGGTTATTGTGTTTGGAGATAAAGGAATTTAAGTTGTATAGATGCAAACAGTAGAGAATAATTGCAAGGCACAGCCCTTGCATGGCACAGTCGGCTACTGCAGTGTTCTCCACTGGCTGCTGTCAGTGACTCAAAGGCAGAGATCCAATGTGTAAATCTGCCCCTGACTTAGTCATCCTAGTGACTTTTGTGAAGAGAAGTAGGCATTTGTAATGGTGTGAGATACTTATTTCAAGATGGGGTTAGTCACATCCTTTTTCTTTCTGTTGATTGTGTAGAAAACCTGCTCAGATAACTTGCTCAGATAAACCTGTTGAAGCAGGTAGCTGCAAATGTCCAGCTCAAAGAAAACCTGGGTTCAGCCATTCTTAGGCCTCCCTAAATCCTTGGGGCAGTGGAGCTGATCTGCTTTTCAGGCAAAATGGGATTATCCAAGGTGCAGAGCTGTGTTCTTGAAGAGCAAGAAGACTGCAGTTCCTTCCTCCATGGGTAGTCCCTGACGTGGTGTGTGTACTGCAGGTCATTTGGTGTGCTGGGGAAGCCCTCCAGCTGCGTGTGCCTACAATTGGCTGAGAACATATCCAGTACAATTGTCTTCCAGAGACACATCCTCCCACAGAAGGGCCCAGAGAATGTGTGACAATACTCCTTTGGAGAGTCCTAGAAATCTGCTGAGCTGGGAGGGTGGTCTGTGTGTGACAATTTGGCTTCCTTTAGCTGTTAGAAGATGTAAGAACCTGTTCCTCCACTGGTTCCAATAGCATAAGCTTCTTCACCCCTATGCAAATAATCCAGTAACTGGCTTAGTCTCTCTTTATTTGAGTATTCAGTCAATTAAATCACGTGCCCAATTGTTGTAGCACACTATTAAATATTAAGAGAAAAGGAAATTAAGTAACACTTCACCCTTCTTAACAATTTATAAGCCCACCTAACCTAAATGACAAATTTGAGTAGGATGTGTTGTGTTAGGCAGATTTAATGCAGTGCAGGATTTACACTTGGCTGCTGCTATAGCAAGTTAGTGCTAACCAGACGTGGGCAGGGTGGGGCAGATTATGCGAACCCTTCATGGCCAGGAGAAACTCATCTAGAGAGAAAGCTAAGGCAGTTCCAGCCTGATTCTTTTTAATGTCACAGTTCATTTGCAGAACCATAACTGGAATCAAGAATTAAAAAGCCTTGTATAAAAGTCAGTAACATTAAACCTTTAAGACTCATGTTTCATGTGTCATAAAAAGTCTATGAAAGGATTTTATATTCTGTACAGTGTTTTAGCACTTTCAATCATTTTTTTTCCAACATAACTTTTGTGAACACTTTTATAGCCTCTAAATGAAAAACTAAACTATGTGTCATTCAAAAAAAGGTTTTATGGATCACAGAATTTAATATAAGTTCTGCACCATAACAAGGAACTGATAAACCTATATTAGAATTAATTTAAAATGTAGGAAACAGTTTTAGAAGATTGTGCATCACACATTGTGGTAAACAACACCAGTAAGTAAAAAATGCCTTCTATAGACACTCTTGGAGAGTGAACTGAGATGCCTTAACAGGAATGGTTTAAGTGGTTAAAAATTAAGTTTATGTCATTTATATTCAAGTCTAAAATTTTCATGTAAGTGAAAATATTTTACATAATGGAATCAACTGTAAAAAGAAAAAATCATCAAATGCACACGACAATAAAACCTGAGTTGAAATTCTGTCCAACAATATACAATATGATATAAGGCCTAATCTTTCTCCAGGGAAAAGACTGTTACTCTCTGGTGTCATTAACATTTATGAATTAAGGCTTCTTTATGAAATGGCAAAATTAAAATTATATTCTTCAGGTGCTAATCCTATAATATACATCTGTTTTACACTAATGGGGAAATATCTTATTTCTTTAATACATGATGGTTATGTGCTAGTATCAAAGGAAGAATGTATCTTAGGAAATATGTATAAAAGTAACAATTTGCACATTTCAGCCCCTGTAAAATGCTACACAGGCTTAAACAGCAATTTTCCAAAGACTTTTGCAAGGTAGGTAAGTATAATCTGCAAAATATATAGACTAAAATCTCATTGATTATTCCCTGTTTCTCATGCTGTTTCTGTTCAGGTCTATCTGTTCGTGCCGCAAGAGGGCCAAAAGGGAACCTCCCGTCTACATTTCCTGTTTGGAGGGGCTTTCTCTTCTGGGACTATTTTCCTGCCATTGACTGTGTCTATAACTCCATAGAACTCCAGAGAAATAATACGAACTATAACAATACATTATAAGTGGCGACAAAGGAATGCGTAAAAATAGCACCACATTCATTCCTCTGAGGTTTGGTTGTTAAAGTGCTTCTTGTTGGGGCTTCATGTTATGGTTAATGAGAAAGCAGTTGTTCATTAGGGCTGAAATGGAGCCTGTTCATTCGCCACTCCTGCCTGGCATTCAGAATTTTAGATGTTCCCAGCAACAGACAATCTCTCTGAAGACCATTATGTATAAATGGTGGACAGTTTGATCTTGGCTGAGTAGGTCTTATCAAAGAAAAACAGCAACTGTGGGAGCACCTCAAAGCTCTCTTATCTAAATGCCTAGGCCCACACTGCAGACATCTGTCCACGAGCCTGGTGTTTAAGCTCACAGGGTGGTCAGCTGCACCGTGCATGCTCTGTGCATACATGCCCAGATCTGTGTCAGGTGAGACTTTTGGAAGCAGCAGCATGAGGTTCACTGGGATACTACAGAGTGACTCGGGTGGTACCAGAAGCTGCCACACATGCAAAGGAATCAAGACCCAGATCTTTCTGTTGGCTATGACTAGAACTTAGACACCTGAATCTCAAGTAGTGCTGCATGGGATGTGGCTAAATCTGAGTGAAAGTGAAGCAGAATCTCAATCCTACCCTGTGTCTGTGGGAGAAAGAGCAGCCATACAAGGAGGAACATACTGGAAGACCAGGATTGAGTGCCATATTGTTAGAACTATGATGGGAAACATAGTACAACAACAAACCATTTATTGACCTAGATAGAAGTTCCCTTTAGTTAGTGCCAAAATTTTGTCAGTGGTATTACCTGTGTTACCTATGGTTAGATCTTTTCTTGTGCTGACATGATCCTGAGTTTCCTTTTGCTATCTTTTAGAAGGTCAGGGACACTTCATATTTTTAATTATTTCTGTAAAGTACAGTTTGGTGGTTTGACCACTCACATAGGTTGTAAGACAGTTCGCTATCTTCACATTTCAAAGACAGGAACTGTAGGCACAAATTGAACTGGAGAAGAAAGCAGTGAGTATGTGTACTGCTTGTCTTTGCTGCCTATCTGTGCAGACTGTGAAAAAGCACTAAATTGGCTGTCCTGGGGTAACTTTATGATGCTTGTATCCACAACTGTCTGTTCTGTTTATGCTGGATATTAAGCATATCACATATTATCCTTGTCATAGATTATCAGAGAGCTACATACTTTTTTTGTGTACTTTTTGCCCTATCCTTTTTACACTCTGGTGTCCCCAAGGAATCTTGGGTACAGTCAGCACAGCATGAAAAATCTGTGTATATTTCACATTTTTGTCTATTGCTCCTTCTGTTAGCATCAGTATTGCCAGGAGATATTCTGCTAAGGAAATGCCTATTGAACTTAACTGCTCAGTACCTCTTTTATTAAACATTTAAGGATGTGCTTAAATTGAAACATAAGTCTATGATTTTCCTTTTCAATGAGGTATTTAAACAAGTTTAACTTTTGGGCCTAAAGAGTGCTCTTATAGGCTTTACTGAATTTGTGACAAAATAAGCTGGTTTTTAAGTTAAAAACAAAGCTGGTGTTTTGTTAACTCTACATCAACAGCAATAATTTCAATTTGCCATGTGCCTGGCTTTTGCTAGCTAATTTTAATTCACAGACATTTCATTGGAGGTGAATTCACTGTAAAAGAAATAGCCTTGTGGCTTTATGTATTTTCTAGGGAATTTAAGCAACAGGCTTGTTGACAATGTGCTACTTCCCTGAAAAGTCAACCTTGTAACTTGTATAACTATGCCTAACCTTAGCAATACTTTTAAAATTACTTGTACACACATCACCTTCCCTACATGTTTTGACAAATGACACATTTCCTTTGGTGCTTCTTTGTGGGTAACAGCGTGTGAGGATATGGTACTGGCAAAATTTATTACAGTTATTTTGTAGTTGATATTAAAGAACATGATGTATTATATCAGGTGTCTGACCTTTAAAGATGTTAGGACCCAATTCATTACAACATAAAATTTACATATTATTCAACATTCTACTGTCCTTTTATGAAGAAGTCATGATGCATACGTACATGAGATTTAGTGCAGACAACTATCCCTGCACATTGAAGACTAGAGATTGAAGACAATGTGAAATAAAAAATATTGCAGTTTGGAAAAGATTCACTTTTTTAATCCATGAAATGGATGACTCTGGCTGCACCTTTTTGAACAACATCTTAGAAAAAATAAATGGAGCACACAGAGACAATGCTGTATTGGATATTAGCTGTATTCCTGTGTCTTTTGTAAATCCTGACAAGACCTACCTGTCTCTGTTCCTGCATTTGATGAAGTTTTGCACTGATATGATATATGAAGACTCAGGCTGGGGCATTTCATCAGTGAGAAATTGATGGGTATTTCTGTGCATTGTGTTTGCACATACTCAGTTAGAACCCACTCTGAACACGGTACCAGCAGTCCTACCTTTTTTTCTCTGCTTAATTATTCTTGTTTTGGGGATATGAACATGTATTCTTTGCCACAGCAGATAGCAGCAGCTGCAGTCTACCACTTTCTGTGACTGATACACCTCAGGTGTGCAGTTGATACTGTGCACCTGGTCATTGTGCAGTCAGTTGTGGATATCTGGAGATGCACCAGGTGTTCACACCAGCAGATGTTCTGCTGCATTTGTGCCACTGCTCCAAGACCTTGCTGTTGAAGAGCACCCTATTATTTCATACTAGTAAAAGTACAAAGGCAATACATGGGGTTGGATAAGACACTTGAGACAGAAACTGTAAATTGTCCAAGTTTCAAAATCTGTGTGGAGGAGTGGTAATGACAAATAAGCAATACACCTTGACTTTTGTTGAAGCTGGATGGCTCTTTTATTCCAGACATTAGCTGTAACCTCTTATAAAGGCTGTGCTGGCTTCTCTAATGATCTTTGTGGCTTTGTTGGCATTCTATGGCATTTTGAGGCAGCCTTTTCCAAAACATCAAAATTTATTGACAGATTTCAGTGTTGTGTCAGGATCATAGGCTTAACATGATTTTCACTTGGAGAACAATGGAACAAGACTGGATCACTTTGCTTTTTGTTCTTCTAGGAGTCAGACTCTAGGGATAAGATCCAGATGCCTAGATTTAAGTAGGCATATTTCCTTTCTGAGGGTCTTTAAAATCATCTAGTTCTCTCTATTAATTAGACAGAGAACATAGTCACTTATGATAGAATTGACTTGCTAAACTCCCCCAAATTTGACTTCAAGCTCAGTCACCCTGTTTTATCTAAGGGTTGCTGATCACATAGCCTTCTGCAAAGACTTGGACCTGGGCTTTGAATTTGAACAGATTATAAATTGAAAATTCCACCCTCTGTTAGGATATGGAACACGGGCTCTTTATTGTTATCACAAAGTATGATAATATAGGCAGTAATGTGCATAAGAGACGAAAAAGAGGGTTGAGACAAGGACATGTCCTGCCTGAGTTAAGCACGGTTTTACTTGCAAAGCCAATTTTGCAAGAATGCGACTAAACTACCTTCAGAAGCTTTTACAGACTGATATAAGGTTGGATAGCTAAGGCTGATAATAATTATGGTTTAATTTACCCTGACTAGACTATTATGGGACTATTTTTATTTATGTACTCCACTTGCATAAATGTTGCTGTGTTTATTTTAAAAAATTAACCTGAGCGACGGGCATTTATCAGATTTTTGTGAAGAATTGATGCTGTCTACTTATTTTCTTACAGATAATAAAGTAGTACTGGGAAGTACTTATTTTACCGTAAGTTAGCCTTCTAGATGCTGGGTGCTAATTATTAAACTAGTCTAGAATCTTTCTGTAGCCAGTGGGTAAGGATGGACACCTACTCTCCCATCCCATTTATGCCTACAGAGGTTTAGTGGTTCAGCCAATATTCCTTTTGCCAAGAGAGAGGCATGATGACCAGCTTGGGGCTAACTTCTAGGTGGCTGAGATTTGATGAAATAATCCCATGCGTAGTGGCCAACATAAGAGATTGCAAAAAAAGGAGAGAAGGTGTCATGGTTAAGGGAGCTGAATGCAACCATGGGGAATTTTACTCTATCTGTGCATCTGTCAGGGAATTCCTGTGGGATGCTTGGCAAGTCACTGAACAGGTGGTCAATAATTGTGTATTTCTTGTGTTATGGGTGTCTGGAGTCTGATTTACAGAAGCAATAAGCATTCACAACTGAAATTGAAGTAAATTGTAATTTTACTGTAGAATGCTACATGCTCATAAATACTTGGTTTTGTTGTTCTTAAACCGAACATTGCAAACTGGTGAATACTTTGAGGCCCAAATTCTTTGTACTATTATTCCCAACTGTAAAATGGGAATAATGACACTTATCTCCCAGAGGTGTTAGGAAAGTTTTACAAAGAAGCCCTTGGGGAAATTCTGTGTTCAGAGCAGGATTTGAATTGTGCGCAGCAAGACCCTGGTTCATATGCTGAACAGTGAGGAGGCAACAATATTGAAAACCTGTTTGTTAACTAAGCATTAGCCTTAACATGAATTCAATGAAGCAAGGGGAGAAGATAGAACAAGATGGTGCCAATTTAAGAGTTCTTAAATGCAGGAGCAAATTAAAGTTCTCAGAGGTAACCTTAATTTTGATATTTCACAGTTTTTGACTGACAGAATCTCATGAAGTTCTTTTACCACATTTTGGGTTATTCCTAAGACAATAAACTGAAAAAAAAAAAATCCCACCCAGAACTGTCACTTTATGTCATATGAACAGCCATCAGTAGTGCTTTCTGGATGGTGGACATCAATCACAAAAACATTAGCCACTTGAGTTAATGGGTAGGAATACCAGATTACTGTGTTTGTCTTGTTAGCGCAGCAGGCTCGTCCTCTTCACTGAATACATCATGAGTTATGCGGGGCATACAAATAGAGAGAATTTCACAGTGCAGATGCTTTGTGTGGATAATGTGGTGGTTTTCATAGACACTGGCTCTCATCAGACCAAGGAGTTTTGGGTTTCCTGCTGTTCTTTGGGAGGACAGTACTTCTGGGCACAAACTATGCATGGCTTCACACTTTGGACTTAGGTCACCTTCTTCCGCCAAGATGCACTTTTCTACAAAATTTTAACACCAGCTCTGTTTTCTCCACAAATCATGCTCAGTCTCATTCCGTCAGGGTTTTCAACAACAGATGCATAAACCCCATTTTTTCACCATACAGCTTCTTGTCCAAACTCTCCTCTCAAAATGCTTGCCCAGCATCCTTATCCCAAGATCTACTCAGTCCCCCTCCAAATACTTCTTCACATAGTCCATATCCCATTTGTCTCCATGTTTCCCTTTCCAACACACTTACTTACACAGGAATAGCTGCAGTGTAGATACCTACATTTAGATAACCTGAATTTCAATTCCAGTTGCAAGAACAGCCATTTGCAGTTGTGATGGGGCATGCCTGACATGGATAGAATCTCTCAGGAATTAATCTGGTAAATCTTAGTCACTTATAAGCACATTTTACATAGCTTCAGAGATTTGAAATACATTCAAATTTGAGGTAGGCTTACTGAAGGTGAAAATCCCCACTGCAATTTTAAATTGGACTTTAATTGTGCTGTAAATGCTCCCAGAAATGTCCGGTTGGGAGAGTGCTTGAAACAGTCCTCCCTTCACCACACCTCTAGACTGCTGTACCATGTCCCTGCAGGCTGTGTCTTACAGTTCCCAATAACAGACTCAGTCTGCAAGAGATAAGTTTCACATATTTCCCCTATCCTGTGCAGAAATGTATTTCTGACATTCTTTGAGAACATCTGTGTCATGTCCCAAAGACATGGGAGAGTTTCCTTACAGTCTCCAGAGCTGTGCTGCTACATGTGGAAGATGTGAGCTGAAAGGCAAGGAATAAAACCCAGCAAGGGTAAAAAGAAGATGCTTGGCACCAAAATTTTCATCCTAAAAATTCTTGCAAGCAAAACAGTTGGAGAAGTTCTGGGTAGCCTTCTTAACAGATTGTAGTGCCATGCCATCTACAAAGTCCTCATCTCCTCAGGAAGCTGGGCTCATTCAATGGTTTCAAAATTGTTTCAGATCCTTCAATGAAAGATGCCACATAGGTTTTATGCAAATAACCAATATCTTCATTAAAAATATGAACACTATCCCTATGAAAATAACCCCAAACACCAAAGGTATGCCCTCTATACTTTTGCTGATCTTTGCAACTAGAGCATTCAACACACTTTTTTTCTCCAGCTATTAAGTTTGAGAGAAATAAAGTGAGCACCTAAGCAACAGGAAAATTAAATGAATAAACATTTGAACATAGGAAAATACAAACTAAAATAACAGGTTTTATTGAAATAATATAAACTGATAATAAAGCTTGTGAGCTACAAGCTGGCAAGACATCTTAAGAGAACTCATAAGTACTACAGAAAATCTACTGATATTACAAGATATTATTTTCTGTAACCAGGGGAATAAATTGTCACATAGAACCCATTTCAGATTTTGATGCATTAGCTACGGTGTGAGGATAGTGTATGAGCAGGCATTTTATAGATGAAATGTCCATTTATGTCCTATTACAGGCTCTCATGATCCAAAGAACTTTGCTTTTAAGACCCATGCACAACTTGCAACTCGGTAACCTTCATCCAAGCCAGCAAGGCGTTTCTCAGCACGGTAGCCATGCTGTGAGCACAAAGACTGCTTCAGCTCTGTTCCTAGAAAATGTTGGCCATTATTCTGATTTCACTTCTGTCAGATTAGCACTGGCATAACTGTACTATTCCAGAGTGTTGGCTCTAACTTGATGGTGACAGAAAGGAAATCATACCCATGAAACCAAGGCAGGGAAAATGAGTGAAACTGTAATGAAAAATAAAGGGGAAAAAACGGTTGTTTTTTTCAGAAGAGGGTTGAAGAAATTACGTGAGTATGAACACCTCATTTCGCCACTGACTACACTTGCCTGGGCCAGACATGGAAATTCATGTCCTTCTTTAAGTAAAATATTTCTCATCTTCTTAGCACTCCATCAGTTTAGGATGCTAAATGGATTTCCAGTATAGCCTTTGAACTGTATTCTCCTCACCAGCCAGCTGGTCATCTGTGTGCCACCAAGAGGATCTCTCTCCTTGATCAATTTTACTCTCTTTGGGGCCTGCCCTGGAATCTGGGTCCTAGTGTCAGTGGAAATTTCTTGCTGCTGTGGACTTAACCACAGGATCCAACCTGGACGAATACTCACAAAACTCACAAAACTTCACTGAACTTCAGCTGAACCCGACACCTTGGCTATGAGCACGCTTAACTGTTGAGTCCTAAAAGAAAGCAAATGAATAAATAAATAAATAATCAAAAAACCTGCTGTGAAAAACTAACAAAAGAGAGAAAAATTAAAAACTCGTTTATGAGCAGTGACAGCTGCTGGAATATTTAATTGTTGTTTTATTATAGCAATTTTTAAGGAAAACTTTTTTTAACAGAATTACTTTTCATCTCCACATGTATAGAGAAAATAAACTAGTCCTTCCAAGTCACATGCTTCCTTTTTAATCCACTTCTAGGAAAAAACAAAGGCTATCTGGGTGTTGTGTATGCATGCGTGTGTGCATATGAAAAGTGGAGTCCTCCAAAAAAAGAATCACTCATTACTTTAGCCTCAATAAAAAAATTAAAAGAATTAAAAGTATCAACAATTGCTGTATTACCTGATAATTGCAGCAAAAATCACATCTGCACAAACAAATGATGGACCTTACACTATACTACTCAGTACGGGAATATTGGTCCCACAAACTCTGGGGCAGAAAAACGTCATTTAGAGTGTCCCTTCCAAATCAGAATATTCTGGAAACCTGTGAATCTGTGGAAGAAAACTGAGCAAAATTTAATCTTAACAAAAACACGTGAAAAGAATCTCGAAGAGGGAAGCAATTTGTTATGCGAATGCCTTTGAAAGCCTCTAATAATCATTATTAGGTGCCAATAGTGGTGGGTGCAGTGCGTGGTGTGGCTGCGGGTACCGCGGGGTCTGTCAGCAGCAGCAGCAGCGGCGGCGGCGGGGCCGGCGCTGGGCTGGGGCTGACCGTGCCCGAGGCGCTCTGCTCCCCGGCCGGCGGGGCGGCCTCTGTGGTTGCCGGGGACACCGAGGGGGGACCCCCGGCACAGGATGACGTGCCAAGAGTTCAGGAGCCCCGCTGGGATCGGCTGCCACTGGGAAGTCGGTGATAGGAGCGAGATGCTCCCGACCTGGTGCGCTGGGTGGGAAGAGAACCAGGTTCTTGCAGAGGAGTGTACAGAGTGGAACACCCCGAGCGCTCCTTTAGCCACACATGTTCAACAAAGCAGTGTGACTGCGTGGGAGTCAGCACTTCATTGCGTGGCGATATTTGCGAGCTGTAAAACTGGGAGCTGTGGAACAATCGCGAGTAACGCGGGAATGATGTGGTGCCAGAAAACCACCGCGGTTCGAACCGCATCACGAAAGTGCCTCGTCTGACAGCCAGCGGCTGCATTTCCCTGTCCCATTGTCTAATTGCAGCAAGTTTGTTTTGCCCGAACAGTACTGACTGATTCACTTGGTACTTTCCCTTTTGTTAGAAGAAAGCCTGGAAATACGTAGGGCAGTTTATAGCACTCCTTTTTTTATTATTATTATTTTTTAACATTCACAGCTAAGCTTTCTAGATTTGATAAAAACAAAACAAAGGCAGAAAATTAAGGAAAAAAAAAAAAAAAGGAAAAAAAAGAAAAAGGAAAGGAGAAGAAAAGGCAGTTGCTGTACGGGATGGCCGTTCCCGCTGGGAAGCGGAGCCGCCCGCAGCAGAGGGTGCTGTCTGCCCGCGGTAGCGCCGGCTGCACGGGAAGGTCACTCAGCCTATTGATAAATCACTGTGCCGTGATTCCTAACTGACAGCTCAAACTAACATCAAGCTGGATGAGAGAGAACAAAAGGCCATCAAGCAGCCATTTTCTTGACACTTTTATTCAATCACCAGCAGATTGCTTACGACAGCAATAGCAGCTGTTTTGTCTTCATCTTTCCACATTTGATAAAAGGTGTCAACTCAAATTTTTGTAAATAATTCACTTACCCCTACTGCACACACCAGCACTGTTCAGCATATGTATTCTGTGCGAGCAGATCACTGAGGCAGGTCAGGGCTCAATGATATCAGCTGAAGGTCATCTGTGATCTAAACGGAAGCACTGATAAAGCTACAGTCCCTCAAGGTCAAAGATAAGAACTACACTGAGATATTTGTAATGTGGACGAAAGGTTAAACAATAGAGAGAAAAGTATGGTATTGTTTCAGTTAACACACTAATGATTTTTCTTTTGTTCCTTCGGAGACACTGTTCCAGAGGATTCAGATGCTTAACCCTTTTTGAGTGCCACGTACATGTAAGTGCTGGATGTGAGCAATTAAAGAATACCACTTCCCAAAGTTGGTGATGTTAGATAGTAGCTCAGAGCTGTAATATGCTGGTGCTAATACAGCTGAACTGCAGAAGGGAGCCACAGCAATTTTTATTGCAGGCTTTGAAAAGGAAAAAAAAAGAACAACTGGATGTTGTATCAAACAATAACAGTTAAAAAGATTAATGCATTTAAGTAAAATACAGCTTACCTTGAATTTCTCCTTAAAATAAATTTAAGTCCCAGACTTGAGAAGAATTAGAGAATGCACCTAACATTTCCCACTGTAACATCTTCCCTTACTTTAAAGGCTTAGAGGAACTAATAGAGAGATCCTTGAATTATTGCAATACGACACTCTATCTGATGTTGGCAGTAGCCAAAGCACTGAGATTAAAAATGATACATCCTTCAATACTAGGTTGTTTTTTCTTTTTTTCACCCAGTTATATTACTCGGAAAATAAATCTAGACAACAAATAGTCACTGTTTATCACTATTTGGTTTATACTTTCTAATAGCAAAAGTATATGTGCATTTGAGATTCTGTCTGTGCTCAAACAGCAGGGAATTTATTGCATGCAATTGATGTACATGAAGATCAGAGAACAGTTGCCTTACATTTTCCCATTCTTTCTGCCTCAGTGCTGTTCTAAAAACAACTTTCCTTTCTCTAGTGTATTTCTCATGGAGAAATAACTGTAACTAAACAAAAGAAGATCTCTTTTTATTTTTAGCTAAACAAGATGGTACAGGAGCACTTTCTTACTGAAAGCAGGACTCCTGTCTATATCAATATCATTCCCTCCTTAGCCAGCTATATATGAGCTAGTAGAAACAGTGTTAATTAGAATTAAGCAAATGATTTCTCAGCAACCCATTTTATCTGTGGATATTTCTTCATTTTCTTCTGGAATATTTACATTGCAATTCTTTCAAAGATATATTTTTCAACTTGTTTAATATTCTTTGTGACTTGAAAGGTCTTATGACTAGGAAAGGTTTTTGACAAGTTCATGCCTAAAATCAAATTGTGTTTTATGGCACAGACTGATCATGTAGCTCATGTGGCAGTATTTCCCTCTGTTGGTTCCTGTGTCCTAGATACAAAAGGATGGCTTGAAAATAACACTAGGCTTTTGAATCTGTCATCAAGTATGCAAGACTAAAAACTTCAGAAACTTTCCATTTTTGGTCTTGCTATTATCTCGTTCAAAGTATCATTCTTACAGGAAAGTAGACCACTAAAAATTAGTGTCTGTGTGAAGAATTAAAATGTGATGTTCTTTCATCACAAAAGCATTTCTCGTGACTGCACCCTTGTAGCAGTGAAGGGTGCTGTTATATTATTAATTGTCTTTGTGGAAAAGCACTAGTAAAGATTTATGAGGACACTGACCATTTACTTTAACTTCTATCATGTTATGTAAAAGCGATCAACATATTCCATTTACCAGTTTACTAATTCTGCATTTACCAGCCTATGGCACCTGACATAGTAACTGTGGAGAATAACCCGTGGGCTTTAGATGTGTTGCATCCTTAACATAGGCTTAAACCTCTTCTTCCTCAAGCATTAACACAAGCAAACTGTCATTAGTCTTCTTAACTCTTGTTTATTTTTTATATTGTTTATTAATATATAAGAAGTATATGTGCCTATTAAGTCTATTTAAGCTATATGTAATTTTGCAAATGGTCACAGAATTATTTTTCTGACCTTTGCTTCTGGACACAACTATGTATCAGTTTCACTGCCTACACCTCATGTTGGCCAGTACCTGCCAGTCTCTCTGGAATTTTACATGCCGTGTGTTATACATAATTTCAGAGAAAAAAATTACAGGAACAATTTTAAAGTTCTTAGCCTAGTTTCTCAGCTTGTATAAATCAATGCAAATTGTTTCAAGGTAAAAAAAGGAATAGGATGAAGGAATAAGATGCTGAATCTTCAACTTAAGTATGAGGAGGGTTGACAGAAAAGAGCACGTAGAGAAATGGCAAGGGAAAACAAGAGTGCTTAAGAGTGAAGGGAAGAAACATTTAAGGAACAGAGGTACCAAAATGGGCATGGAGGATGCTATGGGACATAGACACAGCAGGCTGACACTCTGACTGGAAGAAAGTAGGGCACAGTAGAGGCCATAATAAGATGGAATATTCCTTACTTGTATTGAACTTGAACTCCTTTTTTTTTTTTTTTTTTCTCTACCTAAAACTATAGGCACTTAAAACGAATTGCCAGGTATTTTTAATTTATTGTGAGTAATGTGATTTTGGCCATGACTGTGGGATCATTTGTGATAATTGATTCTGGATGAAAATGCCTCTTTCTCATCCCTTAATTTGCACACAAGGTTGACTTGCACTGAGCTCCAGGCCAAGAGCATTTTACTCAATTCTATGTCCTCCATAATCTTTATTATTAGATACCTTTCTAGGTAACTATCGCTTACACATCTGAAAAATAAGAAAAATAACAGTTTGACAATGTCATTGAATTAAATCTATAAACAGAATATGCCCTGTAGTATAGAAGACCCCAATGCCATTGAGTGTACTGCAACTAATATAAAATGAAATAAACCAAACAATGTTCTTTTGCTGCTCACAGATCTTCAGATCTTCACCCATTCCATCCTTTACCTTGAAACAAAGTAAGCTGAGAAACTAGGCTGTTTGCATAGCTTTTTGTTAATAGAGTAGACCATTGTGTGTAGCAAAAAACCACCATGAGCACTTACGGTTTTAAATCCAAATCTTCAGGGGTTTTTTTTTACGGATGATCAAGCTTGCCAGTTCAATCTGCAATCCCTAGTCCTTAATTTGCTTCCAAAATAAAACAGAAATGTCTTTGCCTTTCAAATTAATTCTGCTGCCTTTTATATACTCTAACAACCTCAAAAGAGAGGTCTGTGTTATGTCTTCACAAGAGCAGATCTAAAATGGTAAACTTTAAATATTTTTAGGACTTCTCTCTGGCACCAAGACTAATTGATGTGGAATGGCTGACATCTATGTTGTTAAAATCCTTACCCTCCAGGGTAGCCACATGTAAATTGCTACCACTTAATCATGGTCTTTGGTTTTTGCTGGCTCCTAAATAATGCCTGGGAATGTCTGGAAGAAGGTTGTTTGGCCTGGGCCAAAACCACAGAAAAAACTGTTCTGATAGTTCAGCAACATGAAGAACCAAGATCCAGAGTCTGGGAATATTTCTAGGGAACAATGGTTCTTGAGAAAGCAGAGCTGACTGCTGCTCTCCTTCCTAGATATCCATGCAGCTACAGTGCCTTTCCAGTTTGAAAAAGTAAAATCTTCTGTGACTGACAGAATGTTTTGGTGTGGCTGTGTACAACCTCCCCAGAAATTAATACAAATTCCTTGCAAAATTGATTGAATTTTTTAACTTGCAATACACCTTCAGGAAGCAATCTAGGGTAATATTGTTTTGCAATGTTTGTTTACTACTTAATGGAAGTGGATTCCTTTGGAAGAGGTTGAAATATTTAATTGCAGAATGTGTATGGCATTGAGAGGAATGTATGCAACAGATACTACCTTTGTGTCCAGCGGGTGGACAACCTTGCCTGAGTGCTCAGTAAAGGTCAAAAAATGAATTAATAAGCTTATCTTTCCAGAAAACAAGCTTCATTCTAGAAGGCATAACATTAGTGTTTACCAGGCTGCCCTGGGGAATCACTAATGATGTACAAAGCTTTCTACCTATAGGTCACTGATTTTAATCCAAACCAGCTCAGCAAAGACTAATTTTTCTTAGGCATGCCATTGGTTTACGTGTAAATTGAGTGGGTTTTTCAGACAGTGAGACATACTTATAAGCATAAACTTCTAATTTGAAGCATGTTTGTTTGACACAATAGATGTTTTAAATTTTTTCAAAGAGGCTTTTACATCAAACTTCTAAGTTTTTCATAGCTAATGATTTTTTCAGGAAGTATCTAATTTAAATGTAAAATTTTCAAATGATAGTGTGTCAGCAACATCTCTGAAGAAATGGTGCTATTAATTAATCTCATTTTGAAAAACACCATATTTCTAATTAGAATTGGTTTTGAGAAGGAGGGTTATAAGTGTAAGTCCCAAATCACAAACTCACCTCCTTGGGTCTGTACTGTTCATCTGGGACACTCCAATGTGTCTATAAAACGCCTGCTGGAAAATCCTGTATCAGAAACCCTAATCACTTCACTTGTGGAAACTACAAGTAAGAAAGAAGCAATCCAGAACATTTCTGGAGACAAAGCAAATGCTAAGTGAGGTGCTGCCCTGCTGGACAAACTGGTTGGGGATGTGCCAGTCAGTGGCAGTCTTGGGTGTAGCTACTGTTAAACAATGCTCTACAACATCCTTTAGAGAGCGAGGAAGGCAAGTAGCAGAGCACAGCCCAGAGGCTCAGAATAGTCAGACTCTGGTTTCCTCAGGAAAGAGATGGGTGAGATCTTGTGGGGGGCAGCAATTAAGGAAAAAAGAGATAAGGAAAGCTGGCAGGTCTTTCAGACAAACCATCTTCAAGCTCAAGAATGAGCCACTCTGATGCTCAGGTAAGCTGGTGGATGTATCAGGAGACCAGCTTGGCTGAACTTGGCACTCATGACTGAATTCCAGTGCAAAAGGCAGTATAAAGGCAAGGTTCATGAGGACAGGGTGCAAATAAGAACACAAAATACTGTGCAGAAACACTATGGATTTGAAACTGGCAAAGGGCATTGGGTAGAACTTCTATCACCTCGTACCCCATTGCTGAGGTTTCTGCTGAGCCAGTGTTGTACTCTGGCAGTGATGTACCCTGGCAGTGATGGAGGCTAACAGCATCCTGAGCAGCAGCAGTGGGAGTGGAGATAGCTGATAAAGTGAAATTATTAATCTCTGACTTCTCAGCAATCATTAACCCGTATTCAGAATGATGCAGCCAGGTTTAGCTGCCCAGTACAGGAAAGACATTGATAAGCTGAGGTGAATTCCATGAAGGGCCACTGAGGAGTTTGGCCTTGCAAAGGTGAGCCTGATGGATCAGGATTTATTCAGTCTGGGAAAGAGGCAGTTGCAGAGGCACCTAACAGCATAGCAGTGCCTATGAGTAGTTTTGGAAGGGATGGAGCCAGGCCCTGCACAGAGGAATATGGTGGGGAAAAGGCATAAACTGAAGCAGAGGAAATTCCACCTAGATATGTGAAAAGAAATTGCACTCTGAGGAGAGCCAAGTATTTGATCAGGTTGCTCTGAGAGGCCATCCAGTCTCCAACCTTGGAAATTTTTGAGTCTTGACTGCATAAAGTCCTGAGAAACTTGGTCAGAGCTACTGCTGCTCTGAGCATTTGCTTGGACTGCTGTAGTGCTGTAGTGCTGTAGACATCCTGTAGTGTCTTCATGCCTGAATGATCCTATGATAGTGCTGGTAAAGCTGGCATTAATTTAGCTGCCAGTTTTGAGAGAATTCAAAGCTTTGATGAGAGAAGTAAACCCCACAGACCAGTTTCTTAATATTACTGAGTTTTGATGCATTTGACATATGATTTTTGTAGTTCTGAGCAAAAATCCAGCCTACTAAATATGGGATGGACAGCGTACAAAAGTGATGGTGAATCACTCTCAGTCCTTAGTTTGAATAAGAAATAATATTTGTCACCAGCTATTATTATTCCCAGCTCTCATGGAACAAGCTCCACTTCGTATGTAGTTTAATAAACTACTGAGAAACCTGAGCGCTGAATGGGCAGGATGCAAAAGGAGCAGCCCACAGTCTCCAAACAACTGCAGTTGACACCTATTATTGAGACAGTGCAGGAAAGATGTGCTCAGCCTGTGCTGGTGATGTACCTGTCCTGTGGTTTAAATGAGCACTTTGGTCTTTGAGGCTGTCAATTCATAAGGACTAAATTTACTTAAAAAAATAACTGACAGATGAATTCAGAGAGAGTTTTGTTGCACCAGCCCTGGAGTGGGGGCCAGGAGACCTGGGTTCTATTCCCACGTCTGTCACAGGCTTCCTGGACCATCATCTTACATCTTTGTTTCTCAGTTTCCCCTTGGGCATAATATGGATAATACCTACCCACTTTACAGGGCTTAATTCATTAATGTCTGTGAGGTGCCTTGAGATCTGTGTGCACAAGGCACATTAGCACGGCAAAGCATTTAGTATATTATTTTATTATTTAAGACATCTGGGACCATTTCCACTGATGTGCTCTATCCATTTTGCACTGCTTTGGTGTTGCAAAGCAGCCATATTCCTCTTTAACAAGCCAGGGAGGCTGAGTTTATGACTGACTTAAAATACCAGCCATTGAAAACATCTGAAGGCTGCTATCAAATATGGCTGTTCTTTTTCTATCCATTTGCTGAAAGGATGACGGATGATTTTTCTCTTCAGAGGGTGGGATCCGTGCAGAATTTTGCGTGTTTAATGATAGGCATTATTCCAATAGTGGATGAACATTTTGACAAAGTGAAAGATAGGACTGACATTGGTGCAAAAATATATAGATGTATATGCTAGGAAACTCTGATGTGGACAAGAATGTGACATATGGCAAATTGGGGTTGGCCTGAAAAAACAGTGGGGATGTACTGGGCCAAACCCTGGTACATTCAATGCACCATCGCCCAATCTCTTTCCACTTCTTCCTTTAAATGTTGGAGGTTTTCTGCTTTGCTTCCATAAATATGGTCACAGAATTTTCCTAAATTAAGCAGTACACAGCAGCTGGCTTTTTGATAGAATAGCAATTGTGCACCATGGGGAATTATTCTCATGAAACAATAAATACTAGTTCAACTTCATACATGTTTATTCACACACACAAACACCCATGTGTGCACACATTCATGTGCTCAATGTGAGATACAAAATGAGAGACCTAAATATCAATTAGCTACTCCTAGGTCCTCTGAATGATAAAATTGTCATTCATTTATTTAAAGTGACAATAAAAAGGAATGGTTTAGCAGGAGTTTTACCCTTTTGTGGGACACATGGAATGAAGCCCAAGTCACAGCACAATCTTGATATTGATCTCTCAGTGAGAGTTAATTTGTCAATGACTGTAATTTGCCAAGCTTTATGAATCCATTCTTCTTCCTTTGGAGGAATATTTCTCTTCTAGAACTGTGCTATTACTTTTTTTTTTTAATGCAGTAAAGATAAAAAATGACATACATCTCTGAAGTCTTTCATATACATAGAAACAAGTATGGGATTGGTGAAAGAACATGGGACTGAAAGGCACAGCAGCAGTCCTCTGTCCATCTCTGTGCTTTTAAGGGCAGTGTGCCATGTAATATTAATTGTTATCCCACCATAGCTGCCTTGAAAACTAGTAAAAATTTTGCCCCCACTTCTTCTATAAGAAAACAACTCCAAAAGCTCAGTTCTCAGAGGTACAGGAGGGATCTTCCAACTTCCCCCCAAATTATATCATGAACAGATTTAATGTTAGACTCCCTAACACTGTCCTTTCCCTAGTTGAATTCCAAGGAGATAAGCTGGCAGATGTGAGGGTCCAGGTTCCCTGGCAGGAGTGGGCAGAGATACACAATCAGGAGCAGCACATGGCCGGATTGCTGCTGGCAGAAGCAACATGTGACCATAGCTTTAGTCTCCTTTCTGCTCTCTCCTTCTCATTCCCCTGACTATTCTATTAGCCTTTTTCTAGATTTCTTTTTCCCCCGAGTTCATCTTTCCTGAATAAGCAGAGCCACACATAGTATTCCAGGTGAAATGTGAATTGTGTGTGATGACATTAATATTTTCCTATATTTGATGGATATAACTTCCCTTGTATTTATCCAATTCCCAAATTTTGGAAATGAAGCAGGTGAAGCAGAAGGCAGGCTTGGTTGAATAGGTATCTTCTCTTGGAATTGAGGCAAAAAAAGGAAGGTGTATGCCCAGTAGAAGTGAAGTTAGGAGAAAAATATAGAGATGTTGCTTGACACTGTACGCAGAAAATTCATGTGGCCAAACTCAACTGGAGTTGAAGCTGCCAGGACATATTGATGGCAAAATGCAGTGTAAAAATAACATCAGCCCATTACAGGATGAGAATGGTCACCTCACATGCAGGGAGAGATACAAAGCAGAGGTGTTTAACACAATCCTTGCCTCTGTCTTCAGCACGGATGACAGACCAAGGCGGGCCCAGTGCCCTGACGTGGAGGGTCATGACTGGGATAAGGATCAATTCGCAGTTGACCCTGAAGTTGTGCTGGATCTGCTGCTCCAGCTGGATTCCTACATATCTATGGGGCCTTTTGGGATTCATCCAAGGATCCTCAAAGACTGGTTGCTGTCACTGCAAAACTTCTCTCAATGATTTTTGAGCAGTNCTCTCAATGATTTGTGAGCAGTCTTGAGAATCTGGAGAGGTCCCAACTGACATCCTGGAGAACACCCGAGTTTTCAAGAAGGGCAAGAAGGAGGACCCCAGAACCTACAGACCTTTCTCTCTCACTTCAGTACCTGGTAAAGTTATGGAAAAGGTTATTCTGGGAGGTATTGAAAAACACCTGAAAGACAACACAGTGATTGGTCACAGCCAGCTTGACTTCATGAGGGGAAACTCTTGCTTGTCAAACCTGATCCCCTTTCATGACAGGGTAACCCACTTTGGTCAAGGGAAGCCAGCTGATGTAATGATTTTGGATTTCAGCAAAACTTTCGATACTGCCCCTCACGATCCCCAAGGATCCTCTTGGACAAAACGTCCAGTACACAACTGGATAAACACATCATGCGATAGGTGAGCAACTGGCTCATGGGTCAGGCACAAAGGGTTACAGTGAATGAGGTGACATCAGACTGGAGACTGTCACTGGTGGGGTTCCACAGGGCTCCACCCTCAGCCCTGTGCTCTTCAACATCTTCATCAATTCTGTGATTCTGTGATGTGCTCTCGGAGCTGTTTTTTGCAGATAAAACACACAGGCCCACATAAGTATTCTGTGACTGACTGACACTGCCTGTTCTTTCTCCTCTGTCATTTCCAATTTGTAAGCTCCCATCTCAGAATCCAAGTTCTTGTTACTAGTTCTTAGTTTTGTGACCTTCCATTTTTTTACAGTAATCCATTTCAGCCCATTTCCTGTATTCCAACAGTGAAGGTCACCCAGTCCCTCCTGTAGGATATTTCAGTCTAATAAAAATCAGCCTGATTTTATCTTATGGCAAGAGCTGAGATGTTGAGCCAGGGGAGAAAGCTGAGCTCCAGCGGTGCCCATACATTCCTGCTCAGAAACATGAGACTGAGTCTTGGGTCTGCAACTCAGAGGGGACAAGAATGACTACAGCTACACTCAGTGATCTAAACAACAACAGTGTTCTACTAGGTTCCTAAAGAAGCTCATAAAAGGGCTGTAGTCAATACAGTTGGACAGCTAGGTACTCTAAATTTGCAGAAATTATCTTCGCCCTGTGTTTTGACTGAAACATGGTTAATTTTTCAGCTATTAAAATTGGTGAGTAAACACTTGCATAGAAAATGTTTCCCTAAGCCAACAACAAGAAAGATCATGAAATGGTGTTTGAAGTTATATTGGAAATATAATTTCTGATAACCAAACCATTAAAAATATTAGACTTGTCCTGGGTTGGGCTAAATCCAGCCAGGCAATAATCTCTTTTGTTGTAAAACCAAACAGATTCCAGCCATGTAATATGGTCACAAATTCTCAGCTGGTGTGTACCTAAGTGGTTTTTGCATGGATAACATTCTGAGGCAGCACTTAGATATGCAAGAAGTAGTTATTGATTGACTTATCTCCAGAACTGAATCTCCTACACTATTTTTATACTTGAATATGATCAGAGAGGTAAGTTTTACTGAATTTTTGTTGTTTTATATTCTGACCAGATTGGTCCCTTTTGATCTAGTTACAAAATCATAGTTTTAATTATATATCTTTAGTTCTGGAAGCTGCTTTTACAGTTCACTCCAGGCACTCCCATTTCTTTCATTTCCAAAGGTCCTGAGAATACTAATCTTTCAAAGTACCTACAATTCATATGTCTATTGTCATGTCTGTAAAAACTGAGATAAACTTCAACCCTGATATGCTGGTCTACATTTAT
The DNA here is from genome assembly GCA_013399915.1 of Illadopsis cleaveri. Taxonomy (NCBI): domain Eukaryota; kingdom Metazoa; phylum Chordata; class Aves; order Passeriformes; family Timaliidae; genus Illadopsis; species Illadopsis cleaveri. Next base: position 706,524 of record VXBB01009758.1, read on the forward strand.
TCATATTTTCAGAGGTGGGTATTTGTAAAGAAAGGGTCCAAAAATCTACATTATTAAAACCTTACAGTAACTATAATATTTTTCAGACCTTTGAATGAAGATAAAGCTGATACATTTGATAGCTGTATATTATGTATTTATGTTATGAGAAGCAACAATCTAATCTCATCTCACAGCTTCCATAACAAAAAAGGCTGAACTGTAGAGTGGTCAAAAGGCAAATGTGGCTGACATTGACTAGTGAGTCAGCTCTTGTCTGGATATAGACTGTCACTGTGGAAAGAACAGGGACACTTGGCAACCACAATCATTACGCACAATCATTATGCACAAACTTCAGAGTCACACATCAGCATTGACTGTCATTCCCTGAAGCCCACATACTGCTGGGTTTAGAATGAAGAAATTTTAGATGATTGGTGATCTCATAAAATACCACTTTATTTTTGAGAGCTTTCACAAAATATTATGCAAAGAAATGCATGGATCTTTCAATACTAGTTTAATGCAGCACAATTAGAAGTGCTGTTTTGTGACACAGTATTGATGTTTAGCCGACATCAAGTAACTCTATCCCTTGCCTGAAAGTGCATATTGATAAGGACAATAAACAGACATGAGACTAGGTGCCTTCCTCCAAGTAATGATTTATCAGTTACACAGTGTTTGAGACAACATCCTTCTACAAAACAGAAGGGGATGCAAAGGAGATCAGGTGGTAGCACTTGAATCTGCCCTTTTGTCCATTAGGGTAAGATAGAGTGCAGTAACATGATTACATACAGGTACACTATGTATTTGGTAACCATACTGTGACTGTAATGCTGCTAATGACCAGCAAATTGAGGATCAAGCTGGAAATAATGCCAGCTTTAGGGACAGAGCTGATGATACCACTGTATGCAAATTCATGTACTTTGGTTCATACCTTTAAGTACTTGCATGCATGGTGCAGTTTTTCACTGAGGTGTGATGATGCTGTGTTGGAACCACAGCATGATTGGTGTTAGACTGTCATCCAAATCAGATCTGCAGTGTTTTGTGCAGGTGCCACAGTTGAACTGGACTATATACCCCATGTGAATACCAATTGCTGTCTAGGATGAACACAAAAAATAAAGCAGACGATTGAGGCTGAAGTTTTAAAATGGATAGATACACTTATAGTAATTTTCAAATTCACTGAATGTGCAGCAGTTAGTGTCTCTTCACCTCCATGTCTCAGAGGCAGAGGTTTTCTTCAACTCCCTTTATACAGCCTGCCTACTCCTTAGCATGTAATCAGTATTCAGAGTGATTCTTGTTACTAAGACTCAGTTCCTCTACTCTTGCCTTGACTTTATTCTTGTAGATAGTAAAAAAAATAACTAATACTAACAAAGAAACAAACACACAAAACCCCCAGACCTTTCTTCCAGAAGCCCTTAACAGCCTGCAGAGATTTAGGACCAGGATCAGATGCCCACACACAGGTGTGCATTTACATGAGATATCCCAGCATTTACTGAGAACTTGGACTCAAGCAGTTGTGGCAGAAGGATATGGGTTTCCCATAGGTTCTGTGTAATTTCTGTCCCCCTGTGTCAGTGTTCAGCATGCCAAGGACACCTCAAAAGGGTGCCTATGAATGAGCAGCTAAGCCATGCCTGTGGTGTCCGTAGGGTCTAGGCTGCCACTGACTCAAAGGTTTATGATGAGATTCATACCTAAAGTAGGTTTATAATGTTGTATCAGATACTCTGAGGTATTTAATCAAATTCTAGTTGCTGCTCCAGGAGGTCTCCCAAAAATTGTGTGTCATGTCTAGCAGCCCTGTGAGGATCTCTCTGATCCATGAGAACCACTGAAATGGACACAAGGGCCTTTCTTTAGGTAACAGAATATCACCTAGTGTGTCTATTTTAGAGTAAACCAAGTAGCTACTCAGTTTCTATACACCTACACTGACTCTACAGAGAGCTCATCTTGTGCCATTTAAGACATCCTTGGTATGCACACAGAGCTGGCAGATATGACATGGGACCCAAGGGAGACATGAGTACCTCTGGAAGAGGATCTGGTTCTTCCAACACAGAGACAGTTCAAATGGTACTGGATATTGACATTTAAACTGAGCTGAATCAAGCTTCTCACTTAGGAGGAGAACCTAAACATAGCCACTGACATATGGAAGATCTGATCTCCAACTGAATCCTACCCTGCTAGCAAAATTTAGCTGTTTGAGCATGAGACTGCTGTCACATGAGGTAGCCTGGGTTTTCTGCTTTGTCTCCAACTGTAAATGCAGCTTGAGCTTTCCATAAATTTCTTTGTCATACCTGTCATTTCTGTAAGCTTTCTAAGTGGCCTCTCAGGTGACTCTTGGTGCCTACCTTGAATGACTAAATGGTGTTGGACCCTTGGTATTAAACCTTTTTTCCTTTAGTCTCTAAAAATCATCACGTTTTTTCTTAATCTTACTTTTGTCCTCTTTGAGTCCCTGACCTTTTTCACACACGAGAAACAAGCTGAAATGAAATTCTACAGGTAAGTTTTACAAATATTTTCACCTTTTAAGCACAAGTCTTAGACATTTACATCTGGGTCCCTACAATGCATCTAGAAAGCAAAAAAATATAAAATGAAACATCTCACAGACCCTTTTACAAGCTCAGAGAATCTTCACAGAAAAAAAATCTTTATTCCTCAATTTGCTAACTCTCTCAGCAGAAAGAAGTGAAGAAAACTTTTTCTCCTGTGATTTTGACATGCAATCTTGATACAGAAGGAGATGGCTTTTAAGGAAATGAGCCAGGGTATCCTCTTCCTCTTTCCACTTAAGATCTCAGGCAAAATATTCTGCTTTTCTATGCAAAAATCTCTTCCATTCACTGAGACAAGGCATAAGCATTTATTCTTACCAGCTAACTCCCTGCAAGAAACCAATCTGCAAAGACATCTGAAAAATATCCCTTAATTGATACCAAAAAAAGAGAGTAAATTGTAAAGATGGAGACATTTAAGATTGTGTATTAAGGACATGTCATCATTTTAGAGGTTCATAACTTAACCATAAAAATTTGCTCCAGGCTGAAACTTGGCATGGAAGGCTGCCATATTTGTAAGTAGGTTATTTCATTTCAGGCTACATTACTAATGCACTAATGCAACGTGAGCTGTTATATTTATTAACTTGCATTGATTTTTTTTTTTAAGAAAAGGACAAAAGTATTCCTTTTCTGTAGAAGTAGAAAAGGGATATACCAAGCTAGAATTTGCCTTCCCATGTGCCAGCCTAAAAAGGAGGAAATAAGACCAGAAGATTTATTTCTTTCTTGCAGAAATATAGAAAAAGCCAGCAGGTGCTTGTTTTCCAGTCTGGTTGTGGGATATTTTAAATGCATAATACCCTTTTATTACTTTGTATTGTTGATAAATTTAGAGCTCTGTAGACAGAACTATCTGCATAAAAATCTCCTGAACTGATGGAAACCCTCTTTTCAAATGGATTTTGGCTCAAACATTGTTTTCAAATGGTGTGAGATAACAGGATCTGCTATCAGTTTCTGCAAGATTTTTTATGTTTGGAAAAATAAACCAATATTTTTGAGAAGCTACCAAGACAAGTATGAGGAGGTGGGGGCTTCTAATGATTTCAAAGTGGTCATTAAATCCTTAAAAATCTCAGATTTGGATGACTTACTGGTCAATATTGAAATACAATATCTACAGCAGATTTCCAAGGAAGGAACAGAGAAAACAGAAATAGATTTCCTGGGACTTGTGTGGGGTTCTTTATATACTCAATCCCCTTCCAACACGCAGGCCAACTGCCTCTCCTAAAGATTTGTCTAGTGTGGAAACCTTGCCAGAGTGTAATTTTGGTGAAATTTCTGTCACTGTTCCCTGTCATGAATATTTATTTACTTCCCAATGGAAATCATTGCTCATATGAAAGGGAGTTAACGGTTCTTAATAGCCCTTTCTGATTTGATTGATGTTTTTGTCACTTCCTCCAGTAAATAGGTTTCTATTAGCATACCAAATATGCTATCTGTCCTCTGCTTCTGCAGACACTTACCTGACCACTTACTTAGGATTTAAATATCCCTCCTAGGGGTTTGCTTTCAGTTCAGGGGCTCTTTTCTGCACAAGTGAGTGAAGGACTTTCTGCACTGAGCTTGGGTACCTTTCACAGAAACCACATTGGATCTGTTCAGACTGGCTATTTGGAGGAGTTCAGTTAAAAAAAAAAAATAGAAATTTGTCCATACCTTATACTAAGAACTTGAAAGGGTAACACTAGTAAGAGACAATGTACAGAGACATTTAATCATATATTTATATTTCAATTCTCTAAATTTATAATGGGATGATGTTTCAAGGTAGAACAAAGGCTGGAATAGTTGGTTTTTTTTCATGGAAAGACACCCCGAAGTCATATATCATTTATATGCCATATGCTAACTTCAAAAAAGGAGTGTTCAAAATGTAGTATTGCTGCTACGGAATAAACTCTTTCCATTATTTACTACCTTTTTCAGGGCTGAAGGGTCCTAGTTCCAAAACAAATGCCTCAGTGTTGCTCAAGTGTTCTTAATAGAGCAAATAATGTAAATTTTGTGTATCACACGTAATAGCTCTTGTGTTGGGTTACAGCCAACAGATGGCATTATGGAATAGACATTTTGGTCTTTTCCCTGTGAAACACTCATTTCTCTGTATGGCCCAAACATGTAAATTGTTGCTTATGTGTTAAGCAGAGGGAATATCTGGATGCCCTGGACAAACCAAAGTGAAAGCCTTGCTTTTTTTTATTAGTGTGAGTAGTTTGAGGTGAAGACTTACATCAACAAGTGGCTAAAAGTGCAGTTGCCTACTAGTTCATATAAATATTACTATTAAGCTGTAAATCTGTATTCTTGTAAAGATAAAAGAACAGAGGAAAATAATTTATGGAAACATAAAATAGGATCTATGATTGTAGGAAGCACTAATTTCTGGATGTCCTTATTGCTTAGTAATTTTCTGCCTCAGAAATTAATTTCTTGATTGCAAGCAGATGCCTGTTTTTTTCCTCTGTGAGGAACACACAGGGGAAGGTGCAAGATAAAAAAAAAATCTATTGCCTTTTGAAGGGCTCTGGTGGAAAGCAGGTGTTTAAATCCTAGAGAAGGAGGCACAAGACCACTGTCTAATGCTTGGAAGTTTATGTGTACACACTTCTAAAGTCATCTAGGCACCCCTGCTTCTGAGGGCCAAAGGCACATCCTTGCCTGAACTGAGACTTCGGTTCATAACTTAGGGATTCACAATTAACATTTTCAGTTTTCTCCTCACCAAATCCCTCAACATTTATAACACCTCTTTGTGTAAGCTAGTCTTAATCTAAAGGAATACTAGGAAAGTATAACAGAACCCTTTATGAGAAATGGAAATTCAGATTCACTGCAGTACAGCTAGTGTAAGGAGAAAAAACACTGTGTGCAGTTCCATTTTTTCCTGGAATTGGCAAAAGCGTTTTTAATTTTTATCAGAGATTTTAAGCTGCTGTGATTTATTTGGTATTGCAGGGGAAGCAAATGTGAATTTCATGTAAGAGAATGATAAATGAGCATCAGTCTTGAAAACTGTGTGGATGCTACTGTGATTAACATACTGTTGTCCCCCTCTTGAAATCAGACCATATCAACTACCTCTCTCTAAGATAATTTCTTGTGAAGGGGTGAACATTAAATGGTCCTTGGCACTTGGCCTTGAACAAAATATTGGTTCCTGACCCAATATTATGTAGTGGGATGGTTCTCGAGTGATCCTCACTTTAGAACCAATATTTGGATTAAGCCCTTTCTGATTTACTAGTCTAGATTAGGGATGGGTTTAATGTGGCAAAAGAGGAGATGTAGTCAGCAACTCGCACTGCTTGCTCCCATACTTCTAGTTATGGTTTTGAACAGCAATGCACACAATCTTTATCAGATAAACAGGGAAATTTTAATAAAATAAACTCTCCTCAGACAGGCAATTCAGTTTTGTATTTAAGAATTCTGCATTTTTTAGAGACACATAAGGAATTTAAATTTGCTATTAATATTGTACTTTTTCTGTTAGACTGGAGATAAACATGATTACCAAATTACCTGAGTTAACTTGGGCAACTGGGTATAGCCAGCAGCAGCTACTGGCAATTTTCATGGCTTCCTAAACTCACGGTGACCTGAAATGCTGTGTTTGCTAAATCAAAAGCCTAGGTAAGAATTTAACACTTTTTTTTATTTATAAAAAATTTTAAAAACCCAAACATCCATCATACTCCTTTAGCAGGGGGAGAAACAATCTTTGGTAGTTTACTGCTATGCTAAATTTCCATGCAGTAGGATTTTGTTGTACTAATATAAAACCAGAAAACACCAAATAGTCCTTCACTGCACCACTGCTACAGCAGCAATTTTCTGCATTTTAGCTTTTTTCCAGAGGAAAAGCGAGCAAGTAGTACTTAGGCTAAAATATAGTCCTATCATTTTTACATAAAATATTGATAAGGAATAAACACTTAGTACCCCTAGTGTGAATTCACTGGACTTCACGAAACCCTAATATATGGATTAAGAAATGTTAACATAATCCTTTTATGGGAACTAAAATCAATTACATGTCAGCTTTGTAGTATTATAAATGTATTTAGTCAGCATAGAATTTTTCCAGCAGCGCTCGTTGCAGATTGAAATTGACTAACCAGATGTTAAATATTAAATAGAACTAATCAAAGTATGGTTCAAGAGATTTTAAAAACAATGATCAAAGAGAGCTATTTATTACCTGATTCATGTTTCTATTCAAACGCTGCTCCTATGATGTTATATCTACCTGAATTTAGTTTGCTGCAAGCTCTTAATTTTTTTCGGTTAACATGAATGAGAAATATAATTCAATAAAAGTATGTTAATGCAGTACCATAGGCAGAAAGGCACAAAGCTCAGGGAATTACAAGCAAAATTTGGTGGAACAGAGTATATGTTAAGAACAAAATGAACATTAGGCCTGATGTGAACATGACCAAATGTAGAGATATCCTTTCCATCAATTATACACATTATGGGCCAATATGTAAAAAATAAGTTTTATATTGTTTGCATGATAAATTTCATGCAAAATTTAATCAATATGGTAACAATAGCAAGAATAGCTTCTGGCTGTGATGTGAAAGCAGGAGGGACCCAGTCATTGCAAAAGAAAATCATGGGTTATGCTTAATTGCAGAATTGTATTAACATAGAACATGCAAGTTTGGGCTCTGAAATCCATGAGAAGTCACATAATTAGCCTTTTTTTTCAAGGGGGCTGAGCACTTCTCAGTCTCACTGAAGCCAGGAGAAGTTCAGGTGAAGGGCTGGCTGCTCCTCTACCTTGCACTGCACAAGGACAAAGCAGCTCTCTGTGCAGCTGATGAGCAAAATGGATCAAAGGAAATGTTCTTTTATACAAGGCATAATCAATATGTGAAACGCATTATCTTAAGAGTAGGCAGGAGCCAAGCATCTGGTATTTGTTGAAAGAATAAAATTTAAAAGCACAGTTGAACAAAATGACTATGTGCACTGGTGAGTTTGATAAAATAGAGTGTCTGTCCCTATCCATTATATAGTTTAAACATATCCAAGTCATCAGAGATGGTGGAAAAATGTCTTCTCCAGAGGAAATTTTGTTACTTTCTTTTATTGAGTATGTTGATTTCCTGAGCTGCTCCACCAGCCAGCTGTTGCTCATTTATCAACATAAGAGGAAGGCTTGGTACCTTTGATGTTTCGTGGGTGTGAACCTCAGTTTGGATCATGGTCTGAGGCGTGGAACAAAGAGCGGACTCCTGGCGTGGGATTCAACAGCTTTTATTCCAGTGAAATCCACGGGTCAGAGTGAGTCTGGACCCTCAGTTCTCGCCTTAAATACCCAGAACCTCCCCCAAGCAGGGGAGAACTTAGAACCAATGAGGGAGACCGAAGGGTGTGACTTGGGACAGGGGTGCTTAACACAACAAAGGAAAAGGTGGGTGCTCCAGTACCTGGTCAAATGGAAGGACTTTTTCCCCAGGGCTGTCAGGGTGATTGACAATGTTCTCCCCCAGGGACATACCAAGGGTCCTTGGGGTAGGGGAATCGGAATGAACCATTATGAACAAATAAAAAAAACCATAGAACTTTAACAAACCCTAAATTCACACTGCTACAATTGAGTTTATGTCTTGATTTAACCAGTGGTAGATGTTATCAAAGACAGATGACTCAAATGGATGGAACACTGTGCTGATTTTTTGTGGCTTCTCCTGCACTGTAGTGGTTTCCTCACATCATCACAAACACCACATCAGGAAAAATCACAGCAAATATCAAACAATTATCTGTGATTTTTTATTCTTGATGCCTCTTTCCCTCCTGAGACATATCCGTGAGGGATATGGCACAGAGCATAAACTTCAGGTCCACAGCCAAAGGCACTTTGTGTTGCGGAGCAGAGGAAAATGACTCACAGATCCCTAAAGTCTCTCTCTTCCTTCTTTTGTATTACAGAGAGCCAGCTGGGCACCTAAATTGAGAAACCTACAGCTCTGCCAGCAGCTGAGGGGCAGATGCAGATCCCAGAGCACAGCAAATCTCCAGCCTTTGGATGTGAAGGTCAACAAGACCTGCTGAATCCTTGTGGTGAGGCTGCAGCATAGCAAGTGTGCCAGGATGCACCTTTGGGCTTCTAGTCAGTAAAACTTGGTTTAGTCAAAATAGATAACAACAGCCCCCCCAAATAAATCTGTCCTTAGTAAGTATCTTCAGTAGCACCATTTAAAGTAAAAGAAATAAATATCACTCTCCCTGTTATCTCTTTCTGGGTTGATTCTTATTTTTCTCCATCGTGGCTTTCCAGAGCGCCAAGATTATTTTCCTCATTAAGTTACACAGACTCCATGCCACTCCTCTGGTCATGAAAAATATCCTGTGTTCTGTCAGCCCTAAAGTGTGGCTTCCCTTACCCTCCCCACTGCAACCAGCGCCTTTGCTCCTTAGCCTTCCAGCCTACTCTGCATACATCCCTGTCTTCCCACCTTAAACTGCTCCCAAAACTTCCCCTGGAAAGAAATCTCATTCTCAGGAAAGATGTAGCCCTCTCTTTTCAGAAGTTTCACCTCTGCCAGAGTAGAAATGACAGAAATAAATGAACAGGCACCCTTCCTTTCTAATGGTTAGGAACAACTTTTGTAACAGTATAAAAGAAGAAGAAATACACACAAATACACAGACATTATTTGTACATGTATTTGCCTATACATAGATATACACATATAAATAATGTAGACACACATAAATACATATGTTTAAGCACACACAAAATTAAGAAGAGACAGAGCAAATCAAACATTGTACCTCCTGTCACAAAGGTACATTTTTCATCCAACACTTAGGAGTTATGATGGTAACTAAAAAGCACAATTAGTGTCCAATGGTCCTGAGACAAATGGGAAAATTTGTGGAAGCTGTATGAAGTCAAATACAGCTTTCATGAATAAAAAATTTTCCCTCATCTTATTCTGAAAAATTTCCGATTTCCTTTGCTGAATTTCTGCTTCTCTCTGACAAACATGCTATAGCCAGGCAGAGGTATAGAAAATGACAACTTCATAATTTAGCTTTTCCAAAGTTTAGAGCAGGTGGAAACAGTGTTGTATTTATGGAAAGTGCTAAGCATCCTTAATTCTAGGTGACAGTACTTTTGCCACCAGTGTAGCAATTATTTGTCTAGCCTTGCACTGAAAAGCATTTAGGACTTTCAGTCTTAATGATCTTAATGACAAAATAACACATCTTCTGCATAAAGGAGAGTTTTTGATCAAGCTTTATGTTTAAGCAGAACAAAAATGATTTTTCTCTGTGTTAGTCTCTATTTTATGGTTTAAAAATATTAAATAATGGATTTTTTTCCCCAAATACTGTGATAAACCTACTTAGTCAAACCTGGGTAGTCCTTGGGAAGTAAAAAGCAAACTAACCACTATACGTAAAAGCTACAAAATTATTTACTTTTATTACTCTTATACAAAAAGGCCCCAAAGCCTCAGAACTATGATTCTCCAAATCACTGCTTTCTAAGCTTGACTGATTGATTTAAAAGCTTGCAAGAGATTTATAATGATTCACTGTGTAAGCCACTGATTTTATATTTAAGTCAGAAGACTGCTTTTAAATGACAGAAAACTTTAGACCTAACATTGGACTCAGCAGGTGATCCACTGTTTGCTCAGAATTAAAATGGCAGCATTTTGCTGGCACAAGTGTTTGAAGTGGGGTTTTGAAGCACAGGCAGAATGCAATTTATCTAAGATTATTGCAGAGAGCATTGAAATCTATGCCAGAATTTTCAAAGCTCCCCCTCTCTGTGTTTAATGTGGTAGGTATGCAAATAGCTGGATGATCAGTATTTTTTCCACAGGTATTCTCAAAGATAATTTTAAGCACCTGTCTTTTGAGATTCTGTACAGATGGCCAGAATTTGAAACAAGATTAATTACTCTAGTAATTTTGTGTTGGTCTAGAAGCAGAATTATTTTCACAGGCTGATTGATAGTGAGATAAAGAAACAAAAGGAGACTGTGCTGTACAGTGGAAGTAACAAATCATGTATACCCCAGTACTCACGAGGAGTGAAAACAGAAAAGGGAATAGAGGAAGAAGGAATGAGGAAAGAGAGATTATGGCTTCTTCTGTTCTAAGACTTCATCGAGGACACAATTACTGACCTTGGCTGTTCTGCAGTGTGAGATTGGTTAGACAAGCCAGCAGATTTGGTGAGGTCACTGCAGTTTTTAGCCACAAGGAATAGCAAACTTGCTAGGAATACCTCATCAAAAACACTTCTGCTGTATGGTAGAGCTGTATAGGACAAGGTAATGTGCTAGTGAGCCTGCATTTGGGGAGATTCAGGCTTGCACCTCAGGTGCCCCCCATCTTTATCAGGATGACAAGGAAGGATTTGATGTCCATACCCATTTCAAACAAGACTTACCAGCAGTAATCTCTATTGACTATCCACCTGAAACTTCTATATTTGCGAAAGGGAACATTGGCGTTATTACCAGCCTGGCATGGAAAAACACTTTGGACCACACCAATATAATAAATCTGGCACCAAACCCACACAATTATTTTGACAGGATATCCTGCCTATTCTTCCCCTTTAGTCTTCAGGCAGTGAACTTGCCTCTGTTGGGGGATTGTCTGAAATTCTGGATCAAGTTAGCTGCTCCCAGAATCTCTCTTTTTGGGGACACTGTCACAGGCATTTTCTTGATATTTCTTTCTCCAAGATATTTAAAAGTGAGGTAGGAATTGTCTTCCAGATTTAAGGCTGTAAGTGCAGGATGGAAAATTAAGTTATACACTAGTTTCAAAAAAATTTTAGAGCAATCTTTTGCCAAAAGTAATGTGATTTATGAATAATGAGTTGATAAGGTCTTTCTAAGACAATAAAAGTCTGGAGATTAGAGCCTCTTGAGATGCACATCTGTACACAGTATCACACATATGACTGTTATTGTATAGAGGAACATTTTAAAAACTTTTCTAAGAACAGCAAAACCCGAAATTCTCTGTTATATGGTTCCCAACTCAACAGATCACACAGGCATGGGAATGATAATACAGCAGTACAGACACATGTCCAACCCAAAAATATGCCCCTTGGTAAAGATGACAAATAGAAAAACACTATTTTATAGCTCTACGTATCAAAGTGCAAATGCTGAGGATCAGGGTCTTTGTTTTGATTTCTTTTATCACATAAACTTACTGCGAGACAGTAAGTCAGGTCACTTCTCTGTAGTCTAAGAGGTAGAGACTGACATATTACAAGCAGCTGTGGAAGAGAAGGGCCCAGTTGTGATTCCCTGTGCATCACAGGGAAAATGAAAAGGAGTCTTTAAATCAAAATTTGTGGAACAAAAGTGATAACAGCAAGCACCAGAGTTCTGGACCAAGCCAGAGCTGTGAGGCTCTCAGCTGGATGACATCACGAGTAGGGACAGCAGGACTTCTGTGCTATCAGTTCCTTGTATTTAATTCCTCAGCAGATGGCAAAATCCTACCCATAGCTCCCTGTTTATTCTTGACTACTTTCTTGCTGGCTTAACATTTTATAGACTGTTTTTCCAACTGTTCATTTCTGCAACACAGCCCCTAAAACATCATGGAAATATTTTGTCTTATGGCAATTTTGTGACTTGGTGTCACTGGTATTTCATTCTAACCCGGTATTATTAAGCTGGTACTTTCCGGCTTGTAAGTAAATGATATATGTTTAGTTCTTAGTTTGCCTTATTCTGAGAATCTAGTGTAACTGCACACACTATTAATCTCTCTACAAATTGGCTGCAATATCTTTTTCTTTAGAAGGCAGATTTTAGTCACTTTATCTCTTTTTAACCCAGGGAGTAATATTTTATATTCGAAACTTTGAAGGTGAAAAATGTAAGCCTAGATTAAATACTTCTGGAAAATCTGGAGAAAATTGAATTATTTTTTTCTTAAATTCAAGAGCTTTTAATTTTCTGAAATGCTTATGAAATGTCTGGTGCCTGTAACCCTGCACTCCAAAAGTGAGATGTTAAGACTGGTTAGTTTTATATTATATATATTTATTTGGAAAAAACTCCAAACCACCAGGAAAATTATCTATATTAACTCTTTTATGTTGGTGTTTTTTCCTTTTTCTTGTTTAATGTTGCATGTCTGATAGAAGAGATGTCTGAAACAACAATTCAGGACCTGTCATAGTTTCAATCCATTTGTTAATATTTTTTTGTTTTAATTAGAGATAGGAAGCCAGTTTTCTTATGCGTTTGATATAATTCTTCTGCCGTCACATCCCAACCCTCAGTGGTTTGTGAACACTATGGAAATACAAACAATATAAAGCATTTGTTTTTAATTATAATTCAAGATTCAGGTTGCAAATGATTTGCATTACAGCTCTTAGCATAGGCTAGATTTACAGCAAACACATTAAAATAATTAACATTATTCTTAAATATGAGTTAGTAAAATTGAAAGTGACAGATACTAAGCTGACGAAGGTAATAAAAAAGCCTTAATCTAGTTGAGAGTGGCTGAGCAATAAAGAATACACCTTTGCAGAGAGCAAACGTTTCATGCCAGTAAGTCTTCAGAGAAACTGTCCTGGGTGTATTCAGCTGGGGCAGACACTGCCACTCCTGCACCTGCCCAGGTTAAGCCCAGGCTCAGTCTGAGCTGACCCAGCCTTTCTGTATGTTCAGATCCTCAGGAAAAATGATGGCACAGAGCTGCTCAAAAGGCTCTGTTCTTGCAGCATCTTGGATCAATACCTGTTTTCAGAGAGCTTTGAGGCATATGGTGAGCTACAGGGCAGGAGAGGGAATAAAGCTGAATTGTCAGTTACTTGAGGATAGGGAGACCTGTGATAGATGGCACCTGGTTGATGTGTTTTCTGGCTAGTTTTTCATCAAGGTATGTCATCTTCCTTTTAAAGAGGTAGCCAAGAAAGGGAGCCTTAAAGAAGGCATTTCTTTCCTTTATTTTGGTGGATACACGGGAGTTGTGGGATTCAGTTTAAAGAACAAGGAGACCTTGTGTCATTCCTGGGAGCAGTTCTGAGCAAATTTTCTCTGGTGTTAGGCTGTTGGCTTGGAGGGAGTGAGAGACACCATGGGGATGGAACCTGTGGGGTGCTTGGGATGGTGACTGCCCATGGCAAGCAGAAAGCTGACAAGCAGCCAGAGCACTGAAGTGGGGAAACTCTCCCAGCTTCTCCCAAGGACCTGGGAAGACACACAAAACTTGCTGCACTAGAAAAGCTGTTGGCCAAAGTACAAGCCTGAAGAAAACAGAATATCTTGCCAGTGGGCAAGGAGAATAGCAGTTTATTAACTCTTTCATTTCTATTCTCTGTAATTTTTAGTGTTTTATTTCAAAAAAACCCAGAGAGTTTGGGTTTGGAGTTTGTTTGTTGTTGTCCTTTTTTGGGGGTTTTGTTTGTTTGTTTGTTTTTGGGGTTTTTTGTTTTTTGTTTGTTGGTTTTTTTGGTTTTTTTTTTTTGTGAAAAGGAAGTGCTTATGAAGATCAGCTAAAAGACTCTGGGTGAGTTGGGGTCCTGTATCAGAGCTGTATTAGTTAGGAGGTGCAGATATCCATTACACAATGATATGTCAGCATCTTTCTTGTTTAATTGTAGACTTTTATTTATGTGAATGTTTATGTGCAGCCTTGATGCACAGAAGCTTCACAAGGGCAAGACTTTGGGTCCATAAGTAGCATTCTGTGTAAAACTCTGTTGATGGCACTGCACAGAAGCTGCACTGTCTTATCCTCTTGTTTCATCTAGACTGTCCTTTCTGGCTGCATGGATCTCCTTCCTCACCTGCCACCTGGAGATGCATAATACAAACCAGGTTTTGAGCTGGTTCATCCTGCATAAAGCAAGAGTAGGAGGGACAAGCGACAGCCACATCTTAATCAGCATGAAATAGAAAATTGAGGCATAGTCTAGACACACTTTTTGCCTGCTGGTTGTTTTGCTTTGACATGCATAACAACAAACATAAAGAGCGTGCCAGTGTTCTTGCTTTTGAGCTGGGCTGCATTGAGGATTGCCCTCTTTGTTCTTCCTACATTTCTGTGACTCAAAGAAATACCCAAATGCCTTGGTATCCGACTGGTGTAAATACACCATGGTTGATGTAATTCAATCGAACAGCTAAAGATCCAAACACCTGATAACAAGGGGAATTGTTGTGTGAGTCTTTCATATCTGTGTAGATGCTAGAGGCTGATACCATGTGGCACGAGCCAGGAACCAGTGTAGCTGCAAGGAAACGGACCCACAGAGACTGCGCCAGCTTATCTCACCTGTGCAGAGGTATGAGCTCTTGGAGCAGATGAGTGTTGTGAGGTTTGAGAGCTGCTTACTCTGTATGATCAAACAGAATAGAAATCACTCGTATATTTACTGTGTTTTACCGGTACCCAAAAAGTCTGGAAGGAATTCTGCTAAATGCAGCTAAGTTTCAGAGATAAGGAACAGTAACTATGGTTTTGTGATCAACTAAAAATATGCATCAAAGAGTGTGGAAGCAACCAAATAATTATATTTACCATAATAGGCTATGGCTTCCTTCAACAGCTTGGAAACCCAGAGTGAGCGATATGAACAGTTAATGAAAATATACAAAGGAGCCAGAGGAGTGTGAAAGACATAGTTTTGAGATTCATTTCAATGTATAGAAAATAAAAATTGCTGAATTTTGAGGATGAAATTTAATCTTAAATTCAGTTTCTTTTTTTTGTTGCATGATGTCACTATAACCCCTAGGTGGTATTCAAACTTTATAAATCAGATTTGCCTGTTATTTATTCTATTTGTCATGCATTTGATGTGTAGCGCAATTTTCAGAGATTAAAATGATATATCCCTAATTCTTGGATGCTCTTTGATCATGTTTATTCCTTTGCTCCTTTAAACATTGCTGAATAATTGTATATGCATTCACAGGCTGACAAGTACATTCCCTGTTTGATGGGCTAATTATGGAAGCACACTAGTGTCGTCGTAGTTAAGTTTGTAACTAGCTTTGAGCTGTAAGGCCAGTTTTGATCTCTTGTCTAACTACACTGGAATAAATCCCAGCAATAGAAACTTAAGTTATATGGTATGGTTGGAAAAAATTTTGTCAAGTTTTGTGGCTGTTGCAACGTTTAGTATTTCAGTGTTAGAAATTTATTTTCTACCTTGTTGACCTCTCAGAAATGTTGCTTATCTCTGTGCTGGGAAATGTGTCATGTTAATGTTGTTACTGTTGGATAGCTTTAGCCAGTTCTGAATGAGTTTTGGAGAACCTATTAAATCTATCAAGCAGAGGGAGGGGAATTTCAGCATTTCACTAGCAATCTTTAGAGGATTTTGTACAAGTTTCTGCAAGACTCCAAGGATAGCAAGCAGCCAGGCTCCAGAGGATGTGTTACTCTCCTGCCCAACCTGCCTGTCTTTGTAGAGTTATAGTTCACAGCTCTATGGAACTGAAGTGCTGAATAAACTTTCCAAAAATGAGTTTAGAATAACATGTCACAGAAAAATCTTCAATATCTCCTGAAATTCCAAAAGAAATGTGTTATGAAATTGTATTTGTATGAGCAGAGCCAGCCCTGAGCCTGTACTTGGTAAGAGACTTTGCTCTTGGCTGAATGAGGATGCTATAGCTGTATTTAACAGCTGTTAACCTCCCTGGAGTAAAACCAGCTAATGCTGCTGGCAAACCTGGATCTCACTTGGGAATAATAAGTTCTAATGTGGTATCTAGTAACAGCCATACTTCTTCTGATCCACCACAAAGGACTCTGCAGGAGAAGAAGACACAGTGAGACATGAACCAGCCAAGGCGCAGAAACACATTCCTTGTCCTGATATAGGTACGTATACACACACACACATACATATTCACCTGCTGGTGTCTTACTGGGATGCAGAGGCCTTTGGACCCTTCCAGCCTCCTCACACAGCAGAGCTACCCTAGGTTGCAGGGATGTTAATTTAAATAACAAAAAAATCAGACCACTAGAACATAAAAAACTCAAAAACCAAAAAAAAAACCCCAAAAACACCAGAAGCAAAAAAATACCCCCCCAAAAAACAAAAAACAACCAACCAACCAACCAACCAAACAAACAAAATACACAGAGAATGTTGTTGGTGTGGGAAAAATCCATCCCTCACACCTGGCAATCAGTCTTTCTATCTGCAACAGAAGAAAACTGGCAATTAGATGCAAGGAGAGGCTGAAGCAGGCAATTGTAAGCAGCAAACCTTCTGAGGATAGGGGCTCCTGTCAGGAAACTCACTGAAGGGGAACTAGTAACTGGCCCAATTAAAGGGAAAGATGTTTCTGGGAACTTTCATCTCCGACTACCATTGTAATTCTGGTATAGTGCTAGGATCCTTGCACTCAGGATCTGTCTTGTTCTGTTACCTGGTGGAGGGGTAACCTGTAGTTCGTGTCAATACACTTACACTGATGCAGTTTAGCTATGGATACAGTTACACATCCCTGTATGGTAAATGCATGTGTTTAGATGTATATGTGTATGGAATAGTTAGATAGACAGATACAGGTATAGATATGAAAGTTCTGTACCAGAGTAATCTGCATTCTGTAAGAGTGAAGCTCTGCTGGTATACACATACACATGGATATATATTCTGATTGTATTCACACCAGGGTGAGGACTATACTAGCAATTTTGGCTTGTACTTTCTGCTGTCCACAATGGAATTTTACTTTTCACAGTTATTTCAATTTTGACAGAAGGTGAAGAGTAGAGGCAGTGACAACACCAAAGGAAAAAACCCTGCATTCACTAATAGAGTTCCTGTTTGAAGACCTGGCTTAGGAAGTTTTAGCAAGTAAAGTACTCTTTTGTCAGGGTAAGCTCTATTTATACTGGGAAGGCTTAGTGGAATAAAACAACAAAACGTACACGATCTGGAAACCTCACCAGGGGTTACATCACTTCTGCTAGTGCAGCTTTTCTGGGCAGAGAAAACCCCAGTGTGGGATTCTTTCATGCCTCTAGATAGGAAGGTTTAATGAAAAGGAGGCATGTATGGGTTTGTTGGTTTGGCACTGAATAAACACGTGCCTAATTATCCTTAATATAGTTTTCCCTCATACTTTTAACCATTTTTGTGTCAAATTACGTGGCTTATTCCACAGACACTCTAGATGATTTCTAAAATCCTGTTTGCAAACCCCACTGTTCTTTTCTAGGAGGTGAAATATGAAAAAAATATTGAATTTCAGTTTTCCAAGTTGCAATGTCATTCTGACACAATGTTCATTAATACAGAATCTGGTGGTGTGGTAAGAGCTATTAATTCAATGTCTTTCTCCTGGTCTTTTTTTTGTTTCCCAAGGAAGCTCAGTCTGTTTCATCTTTTGAAAGTCTAATAAGTATTTTGAACAGGTTAGAACTATAAATCTAGTATTGCTAAATCCTACAGAAAAAAATTGCTTATGAAATATATTGATTACAACTGATAATGATTTTTCCACCCTCTCTTCACTGGAGGCAAATAAATAACTATGGAAGTACAATGGCATTGTCATGGCTGGAGCTTTTGCTTTAGTACACTATAGAAGTCTGTGAATACCCTTAGCAATAAGTCTTATTTTTCAGTGTGATAATATTCATTGTCTGTGCTTCTAAGTTCTGACTGAATTTGATAGTGAATGCTAGTGATTAACAATTACATGTCCTCAGAATTTCTGATTTGTTTCCTGTGTCAGGACTGTGAGTCTATTAAGAAGCGATTAGGGAGGATCTCCTTCAAGTCTCCTTCACATCAAGATTCTCCCTTTTTTTGGTTCAGTTAACTTGAGGTGGGAGTCGCCTGTGATATTTTCTACATTTCACCTTCCGAGGTTATGGGCACTATTCATATGCCAGATCTCCCTCTGAGATGAATAAGTACGACTTTTATGAATTTTTCTTCACTTGTAGAATTTAATTTACATGAATAATTAGAAAGGGATGAGTTAAAACTCGTATTTAAAGAGGTAGCATCCTTTTGTTAGCCTATTGTCTGGCTTTGGAACCCAGTTGTTTTAAAAAGGATCTGGGCTTTTCTCCACAGGGGTTTTCCACTTTGTAGTTTTGCCTTAATCTAAATCAGCCTGTTGTAAAGCAGATTTTGGGATGGAGTCTGACAAATAAAAACTCTTATCTGGAGAACTAAAGGGACTTTCAATTTTCCCTCGGAAATGTTTGCTGGCTTCTTTTTCTGATGTGGCCAGGATTTGCTATGAGATTTATGACAATGTTGTTTAATTCATACATCAAAATAAATAAATTAAGTGCTTAACTTCATTTAGTTCTTTGTGCCGTTTCCTGTGCTGTTAGGGCTTTAATGAGCCCAGCTGCTCTGTAGAGTTGCTGAGGATGGAAGCTGGCCTGGGAGGGGAAGGAACAGCTTCTCTTTGAAGTGCTGTCATGGCAGGATCACTAAAGCAAGGCTACGAAGGGGAAATTCCTGTTTCCCTTCCTATTCTACTTCAATGGTCTTGACGGCAGCAGTTAAATAGGGAGCAGCACTAAGGTTTTCAGACTTGGCTTCTCAGCCATTTGATGCCAAACTTCCATTGGGTACTGGATGAGAAAGAGAAAGAAAAGGAAAGAAAGGGAGAGAAAGGAAAATAAAAGGAAAAAAAAATATAGGGGGAACAGCAAGGTGTTATAATTGCTCTGTACAGGCACCTCCCAGAACAGCACACACCATCACTCTGCTTCCCTTCCAACACTCATACTGGAGTTGGAATTGTTAAGGTTACCTGTTTTTTCAACAACTGGTCTTAGGCTATGAGAGGAGACAAAGCACAGCTTTATCTCTGAGGGGTAGAGAAAGAGGAAGGCAACATCTCATGGTAGATGGTGCCTCATCAATATTCAGAGGGCTGCTCAGTGTTTCATTGGTGTTCAAAAGTCAGGTGTTAAGTCCATTTAAATTCGTTGCAGTAGTTCTCCTTATGTCCTCCCAGTAATGTATTGCTGAACAATTATGGTCAAAGTCATTTGCAGTCTTGTGTCTGATGAGTGCAATTATCTACCCTGTGTTTGCATCTACATTTGTGTATGTGTGTGTGTCTGAATAAAACAATATGAAACAGGGAAACACTGGATTACTCCCCTTCCCCACCACCCCTTCAAATTTGGAAATGCCCTGCAAGACCCTGGCATCCAGCACTACCCAGCAGATGGCCAAAATTTTGTCCTATTCTCAAAGTCTCCTATTTTACCTACTCTATGCATTTATTTTAGGGTAACTTACCCTATGAATGTGCTGTTCTTCTTTATAGTTAATGAGAAGGTGCTGGATAGCCACCTCAGGTGAGAGATTTAATTTTTTAAACAGCCGAAGTTAGCTGAGATAAATCCTTTCAAGAGTACCAAGCCTGAAAAGGCAAAACTGCAATGTTGAATTGGCTGTTCTCAGCAAAGTACTTTCAGAAGGTCCCTTTTTACATTTCAGGACAGAAAAACTGTCCCACTGTGGTGGAGGAAACAAAGGAAAGACAAAACTGAGACAGTAGTAACAGTGTAATGTGTCTGCTGAGAAACCTTAGCAGGATCTTTCTTTTTCCTGAAGACAGTCATCTTCTTTCACACCTGCAATGCAGGTGCTAAGGAATAACAGTGTCTTACAGGAAGGGTATTTTAAAATTTTAGACTTTAAAATTTAAATTTTTATGCCATCTAAAATTCTATCACAGCTGTAGAACAGAGTCAACTTGTTCTTCTAAGGCGTTTAAAATATCTTCTGTACTTGGACTCTGCGCATCTTTAAAATATTTAAGGCCAGAAGTACTACTGGATTTAAGAAAAACAATTGATACACATATTGGTTATGTTTAAACACATACTAAGTGTTGATTGATTTGCAATCTTTGCATGAATCCTCTATATATTAAAGAGAACTTGGTTCAAATAGCAGTGTTCAACAATTTCATGAATATTTTTCATTTGCTTGTATTCTGTAAAATGGTGGGGTAGCATTGGCAATTTTTCTGTTCTATTCCTATGTCTATAATTGTCAGACAAGCCCTTGGAGTGCTTGGTTACATAGCCAAGATGGTTAGATAATGTAAGATAATTTGCATTATTTCAAATAAAACATACTTGTACGTTTGACTTTGCAAAGCTAAGACATCTAAAATGCTTTTTTTATCTTAAGCATTTTTGCATTAAATTTGTTCATCAGTAAACTTTGGGGTTTTTTTTAAAAGGCCAACTGTATTACAGATATCAAATTGTTCCCAAAGGAATATTGTTTTCTGATCCTTCTAAGGGACTTCTGTCTTCTAATGGAAAGACCTAAAGGCATTCTGAAAGCTCAAAGGAGTGAATGGAAGCTCTTTTCCTTTGATTTTTACGCATCTGGAGTATCAAAAACTACTCAGCTCATTCTTTATTCATCTAAGTTTGCCCAAGAATCATAAAAGATACCTTAAATGTGTTCTTTGACCTGAATTATGATACAGATAATACTCTGAAATACAATATGTTTCCCCACACAGTGACTAGGTAGCATCAATTTACATCAGTGCTTTTGCTATACGAGTGTGCAAGTCTCTATCTTTTTTTTCTCTAATTTTTGACTTGTCCAGAAACAGAGAATCTGCTATTTTTTGCATTCTCATGTGATTTTGAAAAATTAATTGAGAGTTTTATCCTCTCAAATTTCTCTTTTTGTTTCTTGATATTTTTAAGGAAAATGGAAAATTTAATACTTGTTTTCTCCCTCAGAAGTTCAAACAACAATGTAAAGAAGCTGGCAGTACCTTACAAATATTTTCGTTATTTGGAAAGGGGAAATGTATCAAAGCAACCAGTTTTGTTGATCATAGCCTTGATATTTCCTCCTTGAAATAACTTTTGGGTCTGCATCTCTCTGTTCCTACAGTAGCCTACCAGATTAAAAAAAAAAAAAAAAGGTAATGCTAGGCTCTCCTTTAATTTTATTTTTTTGTGTTTTCTTCTGTTGACATTTCTTATCTATTTTCTGTCTTATTTTATGATCTGTTCAAATTCCCTGTTTATAAGGTCTTTGGTCTTGGCTTCATGGATTTGTCATCATCCATAGATTCTCTTCTCGAAATCTCCTTGTGGTTTCTACTGTCCATTTGTATTATTTTCTTATCTCCTCATTTTAGGGGAGAAGTAACCTTTTCTGAAATCAACTACCTGTACACATGTCTCAGCAAACATTTATCTCCCTTCTCCCCATATAAACCCATGTGTTGAATGCCACATTTATGGCTACTGTGACTCTTCATTCCTCTACTCATGCTGTCTCTCATTTATGTCCAGTGACCTTGTTTACACCTACAGCAATAGCTTTTGTTCATTTCCACTTCTTTTGACTGTCTCCGTAGGTTTGGCTTCTAAGTTGGTTCTACACGCCCAGTTGTCCCTGCTGCTTCAATCACCGTTACACGCATCCTCAATTACAGCTCCAACTTTCTGGCCTTTCTTGACCCTTTTAACTGTTAGTTCAATTACTTATGCTGAGTCAAAACCTTGACTTTCATATCTGAAACATGTTAAAGTCTCAAAAGTCTAAAGCTCCTCTCTTTCCTCTCAAAAAAACCCAAACCCAACCTACTTTTTTCCATCTTGAGATAAAATTTTTGCTTTACAAGAACAAATTCTCTTTGGTATTGACATACTTTGGATGCCTGTCATTAGATATCATTAGCACAGAGTCCTATGCATGTGTTGGGCCTTCTGTTGATGGTTTTGTCTGCAACATTAATGTTCAAAAGTTCTAAACCACTTTTTGCCCCTCCCATTTTTACATGTAATTCCTTTAAAACAAATTACATTCTAATGTGGCTTTGTTTTGATGTGGCTTCTGCAACATCCAAGTTGTACAATTTAGTTGTGTGTTGTGCAAAAGAACACTTCCTTTT
This sequence comes from Illadopsis cleaveri, assembly GCA_013399915.1. Taxonomy (NCBI): domain Eukaryota; kingdom Metazoa; phylum Chordata; class Aves; order Passeriformes; family Timaliidae; genus Illadopsis; species Illadopsis cleaveri. The sequence continues at coordinate 729,034 of VXBB01009758.1, forward strand.
ATGATAGTTTTTTATCCTGTTGTCTAAAAAATAAAATAAGGCCCAACACTTCAACAATGATTAAGACTAGAAGAAAAAAACAGCACTTGCTATGAAATTATGAAGGACACATTTGGTTAAAAGTTTAGTAAATATTTTTTGTTATTTTGCTTCTTAAAATTCTTTAACAGAATATTGTAAATAATAATTCTAGGTAAAAATCAAATGAAGTTGATCATTTATGGTTGAGATAAAACTTTCTGAAAATAGGTCTGACAGAGCATTAACTGCTTCAGGAACTGATATTTTATACCAGTTAACCACTGATTATCTTTAGATGAAAAAGAAAGAAAGAGATTAATCAGTCATCACACAATGACAATTAGACAGGGATAGTAGAAAGGGAAATTCTTTGGAAATCTCTATGGAGGTATGACAATGAGAGATAGAAACAGATAAATATATTTAAAGATTATTTATGAAAAATGTATTTAAAGAGAGAAGAAGAAGAACCAAAAGTAAATGTATAAAGCAGGGAGACACTGGTAATAAAGTACTTGTTTGTAGTAAAAAAAAATCTGCTTTTAGGTTTTGTTTGTTTGTTGTTTGGTTTTATTTTTAAACAGCGGAATGTTCTAGCATCTTTGTACTTTAGTAGCAGAAGGAGATTCATTATGATCATTAGTTTCCTGTGGTGGTGTTACATCAGGTACATTTTCATCAGTACTGCTGCTAGTACCATCAGCTAACGTTATAAAAGATAAGAAGAAAATTATTTCCTTGTATAGTCAATATAAGTCTTGATTTCAGTGAAAATGAAGAGTCAAATCCCAAAAGGGCCTAAGCATCTGCCATTGATTCATTGGGCCATTGATTCATTTTTTTCAGACCCTCTCAGGATTTGAGTATAGGAATAATGTCACTACATTGCTGTGCAGTCCTGAATGCAGCGTGCTAACAGTCTTCATTCATCAACAAGGTTTTCCGTTGGGTTTGTATTTATTTTTTTATTTCTAATCTAACATTTTTAGTCCTTCTGGTTCATTACTCAGTCAGGAACATTGTTGTCTAGTGTATTTCCTCACTGTCTTCCATCTCTTCCTCTTGCATTTAAAGAAATAGTTACTGATTCACTATAATCACTGACATTTCCTCTGCTTTCATTTGTTTCTGTACCACTAGCTGTTTCCTCAATTTCATTATTATCAAATAGCTCTTCAGTGATACACTGCTGTTCCTCATCTTCATATTGATAATTTTATTTTCACATGCATCATCCTGAATTTCAACATCTTCAGTGCAGTCCTCAGAAGATGAGTCATTTGCAGCAGACAGATTTTCATTACTGGAGTCATCTTCAGAGTCAGGATGTGTTGGTCTATTCTCAGGAATATTGTTTGCTTCTCTGCTCCTTTCATTATATCTTGGAAGAGATGTGCTTGATGTACTTGCTTGGTCATTATCCAGATAATTAAAATCAAATGTTCTTATTTTGTAGATTAAACAAGAACATTTTTTATTATGATTGTTTGTGTTTGAAGCTTTAAAAACATCTTAGTATAGATGTTGAACTTAATTTCACTGGGTATTTAAACATTTAATGTAAGAAATATTTTCATTCAATAGATAAAACAATGTTAATTTTTAATAGGTTTGCTTCACTGAAATATATATGTTGACATAGCATAATTTTGTACGAAGTGGAGCAAGACACATGAAAGTGGAGGTTCTGGTAGCTTCTGTGTAAAGATTGTCATTTGCAGGTGTTACTGGTAGAGGCCAGAACTGGTAGAAGGTAAAAAAGGTAAGCGTGGCTGCAAGCTGTATGTGGGTAACCTTTCTAACCAGAAGGCGGAGAGGAAAGGGCATGTATTTTATAAGACAGAGCCGCCAGAGTCTCAGACTGTCCCAGCTGATCTGCCCAGCCTAAGCAGGTCATGTTGACTTCCTCCACAGTCCTTGGAGAGAACTTCCTGGAGGAATGTCTGTCCATATGTTGTGGTTGTTTGAGCAGAAGATGAATTTTTCTCTGGAGATTTTTCTCTCCATACACTGATGACTGGTTGAGATTACATATGCAGTTTCTGAAGGTAGGTGAGAAGTATCCTTCCCAAAAGACACGTTGGTTTAGGGTCTCATGCTCATATAGAAGTTCATTCCTTCTCACTTGCTTTTGAGGAGTGTGTTCAACCACCAATTCCTGGAAGGTCAGCTCTACCAACAGGTCACTGAAATCTATTTTTTTAAAATCTAAGTCACACCAAGCTTCTTCTGTGTTTGGCATGCAGCACACAATACTTTGACTTCCCTTGAAGTTTTGCTTTTTGTCAGTAACTCCACATTGTTATTTTAATTGCCAGTAATATGGAATTGTTTTTAATTCTCAAGTATTTAAAAATAAGTTTGGTTAAAAGATCAGTTTCCTACTAGATAAATTTTGCAATGTTCTTTGACTTCAAACAGCGTGAACTGCATAGCGTGCTAAAACCAGTGGCAAGCTCTTTAACTATGGCTTCTGGCAAATGGCAATACTTCTGTTAAATCCCATCTAATATTTTCTGGGGTTTTTTACTTTTAATTTTTTTTTAATAGATTTGGAGAACATCGGGCTGGGAGGAACCTCAAGAATCATCAGGTCCAAACTTTCTTGGCAAAACCACAGATATGTTGACTCCACACCCTTTCCAGCTGACTCTTCAAAGTGTCCAATGTTGGACAATCCACCACTTCCCTGGAGAAATTATTCCAATGGATTATTGTTCACATTGTGAAAAATTTTTCACTTGTATCCAATCAGAATCTCCCCAGGAGTAGCTTGTATCCATTAAGCCTCATCTTTTCCATGTGTCTCCTTGTAAATAGGGAGTCTCCATCTTTTCTTTTAGGGGTCAAGCACCTGTGACAGTTCACAAACCAACTCGTCCTTCACTGATGAAGGATATGTATTTTCATCAACCTGAGATTTTGTTCTGAGGGCTGAGGCCCAACACTGCTGGTAAAGACAGAGGTGAAGAAAGAGGCTGAGAACCTCTGTCCTTTCAGCCTTATTGGTCACTAATTTTTCTCTCCTGGCTTGTAGTAGTTGCTGTTGTTGCTTTTGTAGGCATTTCTAAATCTGGGGAAGTAGATTTGACCTATGGAATTTTATTATGCATATCTGTAACACTGTTATGAAATTTGAATCAATTTGTTCTGTAGTACTTAATTCTCATCAATGTCAGCTTCCCCTAAAATCACTGTGCTTGTATTTTCTTGTACACATTGTGTCCTCCTGACTTAATATTTCTAATACTGTTTGTACAAGATGTTCTGTAGATGGAGCCTTATGGTGCTAATCATGCTTGGCTCATTCCCTTGAACTGGATCCAGAATAACCTCATTTTACATTATGGTTATCCTCTTTGAAGAGTCCTTATATCCAATAGGGAGATTTAAAGTCTTGAAGAGTGTGATCTAGTTAGGGCCATTCCCTCTTCATATTTTTACATAAAGTAGGGAGGGAACTGAAACACTGCAAAGATTCAGTTAAGGGACATGAATTCGTAGATGGCAATAAGTTTTGCCAGCATTGGCCTATTATTTTGTTTTGGACATCCTAGTAAATTTTTATCCTCTTTTTGTTCACAAAATTTCTTTTGAGAACTTTTTTGGGCTTTCATTAAAAAAACCCCCAGATGCCAAAAATTAATCAATCAACAAGCAAGCAAACAAAAAAACCCAGCAAAAAACCAGCAACTTTAGAATGTCTGGACTTGGAGTTAAAACAGGACAAAAGATCATCCTGTGCCCTTTGCTGTACATTGCCATCCTGGAAATATATTACGGATTGTGAAAACAAGTTCTTCTGCCTTGAGGTTCCAATATATATTTTGAAGAAGAATGATCATTTGTGTGTTCAAATAGCAAGTTCTTTCCATATTTCTGAGCCTCTCTTGAGTTTTTGCCCACAGTCTTGTTTTCCGAAAAACAGATATTTAATTTTTCCTTCTGTATTTTGTTGTCTAAATAGTCTCTATTATCTGATTATTTGTGGGTTGTATATAAGTATGTAAATGTAATGATAGTGTCACTGAGAGTAGTAACATAAAGAAATCATGCTCATGGCATTGACAGTGCCTGAGAATTCCCAGCAGATCTTTTGTTTTTGCTGTATCATCTTTCATAACACAACACATGCTCTCTTGTGAAAACTATGTAGAATTCAGGGCAATAAGAGGACATTATCTTTGGAAATATGCAAAATTCAAACAGAATAATTCTGGACAATAATAAATTCTCTGAGAAAAGGGAATTTTTTTTTTCTAATTTAGTGAATGAAAGTGAAACAATAACCAAGAAAATAAAATCTTTAAAAATTGCTATTTTTATTATCTCTCATTTTTACATCAAACCACTAGGATAAGGATTGTTTCTATTAAAACAGAAAAATTAAAGAAGATTTTAAAAAAGAGAGCTAAGAGGATAAAAAATTGGAGCTTGAACCTATTGAGCCAAAATCATTTGCATAGCTCTAGTTACAAGTCAAAACTGAGTTCTATCTCATAGCAACTAGGAATTGTTTCCACAATGAAGTTGATCAAAGATATCTGAAGGTCACTTTTTCCCAATCTGGACAGTATATATGTCTCCAAAACACTCTGTTGGCATTGTCATGCCAATCTGGCCAACCAATCTGGTCAAGGACTAAGCAAATACAAAGGCTTAGCTTTTGGCTTGGCTTGAGAAGTTGTTCTAGAGCAAGCCAGAGACATTTTGGCAGGTTAGCATGACTAAAACATGCAAGATTCAGCTCCTAATTCTGTCATTTACTGCTAGTAGCATTTCAAATGTCCCAAAAGGCTAAAGTAATTTGGAATAATCTTTCTTCTCTGCCTCTAAGAAAGAGTGGCCACAGCCAAAATAATACTGCAAATGCTTCCTAGTAAATGCTATTCCTGTGTGTTGTCCTTGAGACCAATCCAGTAAGAGTCTGGAAGGAGCCAGAGTATATGGCAACAGACAATCTGAAAAATCATGGGAAAATTTTGAGCATTTGTGTTTGCCCCATTGTATTCACTAGCAGAGGAAATTCCCCCTCTCTGGATAAAAGCTGAATCTTGAAGGTGGATAGCATTTCTGTCTTCAGCTTTTTCACTGGTTGGATGCACAAGGGAAACTTTGCAAAAGATAGGGCCCTGTTCTCAGGAAAAATTTTGGGCTCCAAACAGCCAATGCTCACAGGCCTGTGATATTTTTCTATGCTGTGGAAAAAAGCAAAACTTTATTCTTACCTTCATACTTAGTGTTTATTGCTGTTTTGGGGACTAGAGACATAATTCTAGGTAGGATTCTGTATATCTGGAGAGAGAGGCTGAAAAGCAGAAGGAATTTTGTGCTATGTGGTACTGCAAAAATTTTATTGGGTTGCTATTGATTATTTTGGTGCAAGACCCCACAGTTACTTGACCAAGAATGAGATTCCATATTCAGAAAGTGGCATTGGAGTGGGACGGGGGGGAAGGGGTGGAGAGAGGGAGGTAAGGCATGAAAGGGTCTGCTCTTTTTAATGAATATTCTTTCCTTATTGTCCTGCTACAGGCTTTGCTAGAGTAAAACATCCTTATGACTGGTGGAGCACTTGAAAGTCCTTGGATAAAGGCACTAGGAGTGCAAGATATTCTGAGCAGATGACTTTGAGCATCTCCTTCATTACTCTGTGAATCCATACCTCACTTGGGAAGGGAGCTGCTTTTTGTATGATTTGTGAGATGATTGATTTTCACCTGAGTTTGAAAATTTCATACTTTTTTGGGAAGTGAAAAATAAAATACTTTCATGATGGTCTGCTGTAAAACATTGCAGCTATTTGCCATGATGTTGACTTTCAATAACTGAAAATTAAAGGTCTACTGAAATAATTTTGATCCCTGGTGATTTAGAGAGACCCAGTCTCACTATAATTCAGAGTCAACTTTTTGTCCCCGCATAGTTCTGTGATTTGCAAGCTGTTTCTGCCAGCCATCATTGTCAAATCAATGATATTTCTTCTTCTCCTCCTAACTTTTTGGCCCTTTTCCCTCATAATTAACTTCTTCATCAGATTTACGTTATTCAGGTCTACCTTTCTAAGGGACAAATTCCTGAATGAAAATACTGTGCCATGAGTTTGTTTTTAACCCAGTTCCTTGCCTGACGTAATTGTATTTCTTATATACAAAACTCAAATGGAAAATGCCTGTCCTCACAAATGTTCCATTTTATTTCATATTTTTAGGATATGAAAAGTAAAGTTAAACCTTCATATCCTCAAATTTCAGAGTAAATTGCACATTAATAAGACTTAATAATGCAATTAACTTTGTTCATGTACATAATTAAGTAGCAAAATACTCAGTTTTTAGGAATAAAGGAAAAAGACAGTAAGTTAATGCTGCAGCTTGGGTCAAAGTTTTTGGCAAACTGCAGTTAACTTTAATCTTATTGAATCTCCTTGTAACAAGGAAGTAGGCTGATGCACTTGTTAGAAATAACTGGTGTACTCTAGTTGCTGCTCTCTCTTCTGTCTCTCATGTAATACCTAAGGCTACCCACCTCTTCATTAGATTTTGTGTTTCAAAATGGTAAAAAGAAAGAAAAGGTCAAAACTTTAACTTTCATTTTGACCTGCAAATGCTCATATCCATTGAGAGAATATGGTCTAATCCACTGTAAAATAAATCTGATGATTCCACTTTAGGTGGTTCTCTTGAACAAAAAATCAGAGAAATCTTACTTCTTTGTGTCAGAGAAATCCTACTTCTGTAGCATGTCTTGCCACCAAGCTGCCGCTCAACATAGAGCACGATGTTACTTAATAACTCTGCAGAGATAGAGACCTTTGAGACCATCCCTCAGTGACTGATACACTCGTTCATCTCAATAGCACCATGTGGCACCTTACAACTTTCAGAAAAAGTCCTACAAATTTAACAAGTAGGAGGGTTTACCAAGATACAAAGCTGGATTGAGAGCCAGAAGATTTAGTTTGTTTTCCATGCCTGAAGACATTAGCATGTGTGTTCTGTAACCTGAAAATAGAATGCTTATACTCTCATAGGCAATGTATGAAATAGAACTAAAACTTGTTCTGAGAGATGTGAAAATTCTGTGTTCCGTTCCAATTATTTGAATTGCTATAAACCACTGCCGTGAACCATGTCCCAGTTTTCTTAGGTGCTGAAAAAAATCAGAACAAAAAGTTGGTGATGGATATATCAGGTTTTGAATTTCAAACTATAAAACCACAGCAGATTGATATAGACAGATGAGGGAGTAGCAGGAAACTGTAAGTCAGTGTGATCAGAAGTGTTGCCAGCACTACCAACCTAACTGCTGCCAGGCCTTTCAGAGGCCTTGCAGCAAATGGGTTGAAGGTGGATGTTTATGGAAAACTCCCAAGAATGAAGGGTAGCATGAAAGAAAGTGTTTGAGGATGCAACAAATGAGTCATGAGCATAGGCAATGTTCACCTGCTGATGTTGGGAGCTGACACTCTGAAACACAGAGGGAAAAGAAGTGTGGGGGCTAGATCATGAAGGGCCTGGGTGTTAAACAATGTAGTTAGGGGAAAGATTTCAAAAACAAGATTATATGGTCAAAACAACAGTCTAGGAAAATGAAGGCTTGCCTTTGTCATGAAATGCTGTCATAATCAAAGACCGAGAGGATGAAACACTGGGCAAAACTTCCTAAATGTTTGAATATGTAAAAAAGGCTGTGTCTTTAAGAAGATACATATAGAAAATCTACAAAATATAATTATAACTTCCACCAGCATGATATTTGGCATAGATACTAAAGAGAAGATGAAAAGGAATAGCAAAGAAAGAACAACTTAGCCCTGCTGACTAGAAACTTAGAAAGTGGTGTTGAGAAGAAGAAAATCAGTTTTACTGGCCAGACTTACTTGCCAGATGCAATGGATATGACTTAACTGCATAAACCTCATCACTGAATTTGTATTTGTGAGTGAGATTTTCTTAAATGCAGAATTGCGGAGGCCTATATGTCTTCATAAGCATTCTCCACTCCTAAAGTTAGAGGCTGAATGCGAGACTCCAAAAAAAAATTAAGAAACTCAAAAACCAAAAAAACCCCTCCCACAACTCCCCCCAAACAAACAACCGAAAAAAGTTAACCAAACAAACAAATAAACAGAAGAAGTAAGAGGACTGGGACAGCAAACTGTATGATCAAGGGAATACTTGATTTGAAGATGTTTGAGGATAAACAAAGGTTGGATGTGAATTTTGCCAGTGAGGAAATTGAGGCAACAAGGAAAGGAGTTTCAGCAGAGGGCAGTTTTAGAGATATAACATGGATCTGAAAGGAAATTCTCAGTACTGACTGTAAGCATACTGTTTGGTGAGGTTAGAGATGAAGGGGAAGAGCAACGGCAAGCAGGGATGAGTGGGAGGCAGAGGGTGTGAGAAGTTTCAGTAGTGATGACTACACTTCACAGAAGTCCAATGGAAGCATTAGATGTGGTCATGTTTGGGTAGCAACACACAGTAATTTTTGTCATAGCAGGCTGCAACTGGTTTTGCTCTGTTCAGACCCTGATCCCATAGCAAACCCAAGTGAAATTCATTTGTCTGAGGTGTATAGGATGTTAGGCAAAATAGGTTTTCTAAAGCAAATACTGAAATACTGGAATGCGGTAGCAATTCAGTAATAGTACATTATCCTTTCTCTTTATAGTTTCACTACAATTTTTTTTAAGAGCTTTATTGAGAAAATTAGGCTTAGTGGGATCATCTGTTCTAGTCTTATTTATATTTCACTATAGATATACTGAAAAATCCTACTTTCCTTACAATAACTTCAAAATAAAATCTAAGAAATTCTATAAACCAAGAAGCACATTTTCTCTTGCATGAAAAATAATAAAAAAACCCCAACTTAAAAAAAACCCCACTATATTGAAATCACACAATTAGCGGCTTTCAGTTTGACATGTTTCATACTTGGAAATGTTTCCTTGAATTATTTTTTTAAAAAGACATTTTATATAACAAGTTAAAAATAAACCTTCATGGTGCTTTAGTGGCATGAACTGAGATTAAAACTTCAAAGACAATTGCAAATGTGCTGCAGTTACTGAGCGCGTGACTCTTCGAAAACATTGGTCTGTAATATCAGAGTTAAATGTCAGAGCTCTGTATTTACCCCTGAATGGTATCACTGGGCTGGGTTCAATGACACCAAGGGAACAATGCTTCATTGTATCATTGTAAATACATTTTCCTTGTGGTTTTTTCCCCTCTGTTTAACAGACCTATTATGGTATGGTCAATGTGAAATGTACAACAAATTAAAACTCCCGTCTTCTTCGTGAGAACAAAATAATGAAGTAAGAAGTTGAGGCTGTGTTCAAGATAAGGGATTTGCTTGTTGAGTTACTGGCTCGATAAACTTTTGCCAAATATACACTGCCAAATAAAACCTAACAGTGCTAAATATAAATTAAAACAGAAGATATATATATATATGTATTTCTAATGTGCTTTTGAATATTCAAGAATGAAATATAAGAGTGCAGACTTCATTATGTAAAGGCCTTTGTTTTCTTCTCCCCTTCCTCCTCTCCCCTTTATTATGGTCCTGGATTGCTATTCTTTATCTGGGAACACTGAGTGCAGTTTCTACAGTGAACATAGATGAGAAATAGATGTGGCAATATTTTCTCAAAGTCAGCTCTTGGAAGATCAAATTTATGTAAATTACTGCTTGTTGTGCTAAGGATTTCTGTCTCCTTTGTAACATCCAAGTTCGATGTGCAGATCTTGGGAGTTGCAGGGTAAGGGTAAAAACTGAGGAGCTTCTTTTCCTTCCTCCTTTTGAAATAATTCCCTGATCTTCTCTTGGCACCCAAATATTGTTTATCTTCTCTCATTTGCCATTCCAGCCCACAAATTCCTTCACAGAGTTACATTTTAGCAGAGGTGCTTTAAGACTTTGACATTTCTGCTTTATTTGTCCAGCTGGAGATGTTCCCAGGTAGGCCACTTCCCTGCTTTAAAATTGCTGCTCAGCTGCGTTCTGCATTGTGTCACCAGAAGGGTCTGGACTCTGGGGCTGGGCACAGCCACAGCCTGTGCAGCTTCATCATTCCATTTCACAAAGGCCCCACTCCAGGTGTTGGACAGTGGGCACAAGGCAATAGCCATGGTGCCTGTAGTCATGACACATGTATCCCATTTCCTCAGACCTCTTTCCTCAGTGTCCATGACACTTTTAAAAGCTTACTTTTTATTGTAACTTAGAACAGAAGATCTTTTGTTTAAATATCATTCTGCTCTTTTATAAGTCCCTTAAAATGTGGCTCTACATTGATAAAAACAATGGCAATGAGATGTGAGACTTGCTGTTAAATGCCTAATTTCCATCCACTCCAACTGCATCTCACCTCCATTCTCATTACTGATCTAAACACTTATCATACCGGCCAACACAGGAGAGGAAGGGGTGACACTGGTTCTTTGCCTTCCTGTGTAAACATGCAGCAAGGATCAGGTGATCATCAATAATCTGTTCTTTTTTTATAGTGGTGTTTTTTTGTTTATTTGTTTTTTGGTTTTTTGGGTTTTTTTTCTCCTAATTAAGCTGATTTTTGTGCACTAAGCATTAAAGAGCTTGCTTGCTGGAGATACAAATGCTGCTTCTTTATTATATTTGCAGTTTTTTCTCACAAGTGGAAGTTCTGGAACTATCGTTCTCTTAAGAGCTAATAACTGCATTGGCCACAGACAGTAAAGCATTTTGTCCCGATGGTGCAGCCTGTGTTTTTGGTCAGTGTCTGCTCCACTTCCCAAAACAATGATGACATTGCCCCCTTGCTATCTCTGCATGGGTTGACTTCTGTATGAGATTTCTGACATCACATTTGACTGAAGAATATGAAATTCTGCTCATTCTTCTTTCTGTGGATGCAATTTTATGATTCTGGAACTGCCCAAAATTCTCTGAAAAATGAAGTTCTACTTATGTTTAAGGAAGTTTGAAAGTTCAGTTGTGCCAAAGAAGAAAACTATCATTATCCTTTTGCTTTGCTTGGTATTTTAATGTACATAAAGTATTTTAATGAACAATGAAGTAGGGAGCAGCAGAAAAATAAAATGTGCTTGCAGTTGTATGTGTAATGTAAGTAATATGTAATGTGGTTACACACCTTTTGGACTTAGGTTTTGAAGTCTTTATGCACAAATATCATGTTGCTTTAAAGCAACATGATGGCAAAGTGTGAGAAATGTGAATAATTGAGGCCAAGCTACAATTTTTCTAGGATAAAATGGAGTCATTGAGCCAGCTGGAGAGGGAAGAAAGCATTTTCCATGAGCTTTGCCAGATAGGCTCTAAGGAAGCTTTCCTCAGGCTGCACTAGGAGCCATCAACGTATTTGTTAGAATATAAGATTTTTAGTAACTTCCATCAACCCTTTTCAATAATCATCTATACTGCCAACCATGGGCATTTAAAAAATCATGAATCATACTCCAAAACAACTTGGAATGGACTTAAAAACAATAATACATGGTGGGGGGGGAATGGGGTTTCAGGATCTTACCGAGCTTCTAGTTTGTTTCATGATTCCCCATTCATTAGCTTTTTTTAAGGGTGTTGGATTTCATCAAAAGAAAATGAAGAATTGGATTATTTTATGATAATATGGCTTTATGAGAAAACCCCAGAGTTCTGGAGGCCATAGTGAAAAATGTGGGGTTCACTGGCACTACAAAGGGGCCTGCACGTCTGACTTCTCTGTGGTCAAATTAGCTATTCCTTGAGTGGACATCCCAGGGAAAGAGAACAAATAAAATTGTGAAAATGACAAGTAGGGAATGGCTGCTCATTTGGAGGGCATAAAATTTTCTATCGTACTTCATTCACAAATTTTATAACTAGGTGAACAAGGGTTGAAGAGCTGGATGATCATGCTTCAGCATCTTCAATGCATTTGGACTTCTGCTGCATAGTTTGAAGCAATCTAGCAGCCAGTGAATTATGTGAAAACTTATTGTCATGACAAAGACCATAAAAAATGGAAAATGAGACAATTAAAGAACCCGTGACAAATTTTATAACAAGTATAGAAAATAACACAAAGGTAATCCATTGTATTATCTTTTCAAGGTTCTTCTCACATGTTGTAAATAGGGTTTATAGTACTAGCTATTTTTTTGCTACTTTGCCATCAATCACCCTGAGGCATTACTAAACTATTACTTATCTGCTGACAGGTAAAACAAAACTTTAGTGCTGATATTACTGAAGTTTTATTAGTAAGCATCAAGAGCTCAATAGTAACCAAAAGACAAAAAAGTAAACTTTGTTAAAATATTATGTTGCAATTTTTAAGTTGCTCACTTTTCTTTTGCCCTCATGGCAGTTTTTCTGCTTGAATCAATTGAACTGACTGGAAAGGGAAGACAGTGGACTCATGGCTGACAGTTTTTCTTTTGTTGTGCCTTAGCTTTTGAGTAAGAATTTTGTTCTACCGCTACCTGATATCTAGAGAAATTTCAGGTTTTGCACAACTACCCTTTTAAAAGAACAGTATAATTTCTGTGTTTTTCTTTTAGCTTCCCAGCGTGTCCAAATTCTGGGTGCAGGAAAATGTTACAGTACCGGACAATTAATGAGCTGAAATTCAAGTATCTTTATGTAATTCTTATCACTAAATCAACAGATATCTGCATGAATCCTGTTTCCCTTTTCATGTCAACTTCGACAGCAATTCCAAAGAAGATAACATTATCTCAAGGGTGGGTATTGCAGGCAACATCAGCAGTTTAAATAGTACCACCAAGTCAAAAAGGACTCTGAAACTGTTAATAGCACTAAACATGTACTAAATATTTGAAACGGCTAAATTGTTAATTATAACCATCTAGGTTATCTGTTGGTAAAGGTCCTCTCAAAATGTATCTTGTCCAATCTTCTCATCTTGTTCAGCACAAAATGAAGCTGGAAGAGTTTCACCAGAGTCTGTCTCTGCAAGCATAAATTTTAAATATATTGAAGCTTTATTTTTGCTTCATATTTTTCTGTGAATAGAGAAGACCAAAAATCAATCATATATCTGGGATTTAGCTGCTTCAGATAGAGGTCAACTGAAGAAGAGCTGGCTTGGTATTAAAGATAATCTACAATGTCAAGGTAAATGTTTAAAGCAAGCAGTTTTTAAAATACTGATTTTAATAAGATGCGTGACCCTGATGCCTGTTATTTAGTCTTGCACATCTTGCTAACATTAGCTTTTCTAGACTTGGCCTGCAGAGAAGCAACCATCATTTGCTTCAGCAGCAGATGTATGTATTAAACTACTTCACACAGCAATTTCTCAGCTTACCAAAATTCTATTTGCCTGCTTGTTCCAGTGACAGGCTCAGTCTGCTATCACATCTAACTGAAAATTAAAATTATTTTACTTTGGACTGGAATGGACTTCATTCTAGAAGTCTAGTTTTTAACAAGTCTAGTTGTTCCTTTGTAATTTACTACTGATATGATAGATTACAATATTATATTATTACAACGTCTTTTTTTACCTTTGACTTCTGATGCTTCTAAAGGCATGGAAACACATAGATTTCACAGATAACACTGAACTGAGATGGCATGTGAAAATCAGAATGATACGGATGATAAAGAATGTTATACTGGTTCAAATATCAGCAGGAAATAAAATTAAATTAATCTTGAAAAAAAATTTTGAAATACAAAAAGAAATAGTCTAGAGTGCATGGATAAGAAGACAGTTTGGATAAAATTTTAAGAATGCCGAATTCTGTGGGAGCTTTGGCACAATTCAAACATTTAATCAACTCAGTTGATACTTTGCCCTTGGCAAATAATATGCAAGGAAATCAAGGGATGGTAGATGGCAATAAATTAAGTATGAAATTGTTTGAAAAATTTGCTTTTATGTGTCAGTTGGTGTGTTGGATGTCTAAACATCCGCATTAAATAATCCAATCCAAAAAAACATTCTGGAGTTGGTATCTCATTGTTTTAGCTTCTGTTCAGCCACATCATTCATTTTGAACATGCACTTATTTCTGATTCAGAGTCAAGGGTGACACTGGAGTTAGTTTGGGGATGGTGAGCACAGCAGTGTGAGGAGGACTGCACACACCTTGTGATCAGTGCCTCCTACCAAACACTTGCAGTGCATTTGGAGTCGATACCAGTTTGCTGTGTGGTTTGCTTTGTGTGCTTTTCCTGATGGAGGACTGTGGTTTCTATCCACAGAAGAGCAGCACTCCCACCCAATTTGGTGTTGCCTGAAACCTGATTGAAGGTACACTCTATCCCCTCATCCGTAGAGTGGATAAAGTTATTAAACACCACTGGCCCCAGTACTGAACCCCTAGTGACCAATTGGGATGGGACTGCATTCCCAGCACCCTGGGCCTGGCTATCCAGACAGTTTTTACTATCCACAGTGCCATGAAAGAAGCACAACATCAAAGGTATACTTACCTGTAGGATTCTCAAAGCAGAAACTGCATCTATGAATACAGAGGACTGGAAATTTTCCTAAATTTTTGGGTTTGCTTTTCCTAGAAACTTAAGAGGGATAAAGGCCTGGTATGATTGTAAGACAGGAAAAATGTTTTCATTTTATTGTGCTGGGCAGAGATAAAACTAGAAAGGTGAAATGGGGAGTTCTAAATAATCTTTATTTTCACCTATGTCTTAAATTATTTTAGGATTTATTCTATTAAAAAATAACTAGATTATAAACATAGAAACATAGTGAGATTTACACTTATGTTGGAGAGAACACGCAAACCAGGGTTGCCTGTCATGACTAGAACATGGATTAACAGGTTGCTAACATCCTCGGGCTGAGAAAGAATCGAGAAAACATTTTTTGTTGCAATTTTTTTCTGTAAAAGTAAAAGGAAATAGTTGTTTGTAGCAAAACAACATTTACATCATAGTCCCCATACCAAAAGGACTGAGGTGGTCTAGCAACCTGCAGCAGACATAGTCTGGAACAGGCTGGAACAGTTGTGTAGACGGCTGCAAGCAGGAATAGCTAGTAGTGATCACATGCAGTGGAAATAACTATTTAAAATGGCATAGATACCTAACAAAGTTACGGAACTCACTGAAATGTATTCTTTGACTGCTTGTTTTCGTAAAAGGGCTTGAGCCAGCGCCAGTTTTTTTAAAGTGTCCACTCTGACCCTGAAACTGAAACTGCAGAACTGACTGCATAAAACTTTTGTGAAAGACACTCCCAGCTAATGACAGTGGGCAGAATAGGTAGGATGTTTCTCTGTCAAAGAAGGCCACTGGGTTACGGCACAGATTAGAATTTCAATTCCTTGGAAAATTACTTAGCCACCAAGCTATTGGGTTGTTTTCTGTGATTAGTAATTTTCTTTGAGAAAAAGGAGAGATCCCAAAATGATTAAATACTGAATTTTTAAAGCTAAAAAGGCCATTTCTTAGCTTTCTTTACCTGAATAGAATAAGGATTTATTCCCTTAGATCTAAAAAAAAAAAAAAAAAAAAAATTTAAAA
>VXBB01009758.1:744583-945943 GCA_013399915.1 Illadopsis cleaveri
AAAAAAAAAAAAAAAAAAAAAAAAAAAAAAAAAAGTTTAGTCAATTTTTATCATAAATCATTTGATTCAGCAGAGTAATTGACAAGAAATGCTTTTGCACAGTAGTTCAAATAATCTGCTTCATACTGAAGGTCTAAATAAGAAATATACATAGGAATTAAAGATTACAGTCTACAAGGAGACTTTAAGTTTCAAAAGTGAAAATTTAATGAGTTCCTTGGGACATGACGTCCTGAAGTAACTATTGGATTCACAAGCAGCTCAAACTTAATGTTTCATGCTAGGGCCATGAAGAGATTTAAGTGTGTCTTGTGCGTTTTTTTGACAAGTCAGAAGTATATCAACTGCGTACCACAGCAGGACCATATTAGAGACACCAGGAGCCTAACTCATGGAGTGATTTGAGGTCCCCACCTGTAGAAATGAAAATGCATAAATGTCATAACTCTTCCTGTGCTCTGCAGCGACGGCAGCTCCACTGCGGTACCTCACTCTGCCATTTGCTGTCTGATATATCTAATCTGCCTCAACTGTCCAGTCTCTTGCTATGATTCATTTCCTCAATATGTGTTTGTCCTCACACACAATGTTGCTACTTTACATGTAGAAGCAGCTCTTTCCCCTACTGAGATACAAATATTGGAAAGTCTGAAGTGCAAAAGTTATATTCTGAAATACTGAAATTAATCAGTATATTCTGTACTTGTGAGAACAGTTAGGATTTTACACATCATAAATGCATAGACGGCTTCTGTTTATTTCATCCTGTTTGGCTATCTATGATTTTCATTTTTCCTTACAGTTTTATATCATGTCTCAACATTGGCTTCAATCATGGACTGAGTTTTCTTTGCCTTCAGATTTTACTTGCATATGCTTGTTTTCCTTCTGTTTCCCTCATTATCCACCTTTGCTGTTCCAAATATTGTTTTCTTTATAGGTCTGAAAAATGTTTATTTTCTTTTTAGCACAACTTATGTGGTAATCAAGACTTCTTAACCATCAGGTTCCTATATTCAAACTTTTGTGAGCAGAACTGCATTTTCATTCCTGTTACCTAACAACAAAAATGAAGAAAGTAAAAGAGTAAGATTTCAGCACATAGGAATCTGGATTAAAACTGAAATTTTCAACTTAAAGAAGCTTGTAAAGAAAGTTGAGAGATATATTTAGACTAAGGTGTCCTTGTCCTCAATCATCTAGAATGGAATGGTCCACTCAGACCATATTGCAATGCCTTCCAACAAAGCTGCCTAGGACTTCTTCCAGCAGAAACCTAAGTCCACTGGAAAATAAAGGAGAAAAACATATACACTCATGTCTTGCCTTCATATAGGTTTGGAATATGGCTGGGAGATAGACTTCTCACAGATTCCACTTTATACTTAGGCAAATGTGAACACCTATACACTCAAATAAAATTCTTGCTGTCATCCTCACTGCCATTGTCACTGTGTCACTCATGCCTCCCAACCTTCCAATTACCCCCACACCTAGCACTTGTCCTAAACATCTTCATCCACATCTCCTGACATTCAAATCTCCTTTACTTCAAATGAGTTTAAAATTCAAATGGCTTCTTAATAGATGCTAGTGAAATGCAATATTGCCACCATTTGTCTTTGATAAAACATAATTTGTCATTATTGCTAAAGCCTCTGTTCCTCCTCCCCAAAGTCTGCTGACAGGAAGGAGGTGTTACTGCTGCCTTTGATTCTGTCACACGTGTTTTGTTTTGCCTTTTTTGTTTTAATTCTCCCATCTTTAGGGCTTACTTAGATGATATTTGAGGGTGTCACTTCTTTAGCAGTGGAAGTTCTGTCCTTCTACTTCACCCATCCCCAAAGGTGTTGACAGACAGGAAAGTAGAACCCATCCCTTCTCTGCTAATGCTTTGCTCTTCACAAAACACAGAGCAGGAGCAGCACAATACGTGTAATATTCTTCAGAATTTTAATGCTGCCCTCAGATGTGAGAAATTCAGTTCCTCTATTACCTTTTCTCCCAAGGACTGATCACTACAAAATTTAGACACGGCAAAAACAAGAAAGGAGTTCATTGACTTGCTTTGTCTCCTCAGCTATCAGAGCTGTTTGTGGGTTTTTTTAGTCTACTTTTACACAGGAAAGCATACGATCACTAACAAATAGTAACTTAGACACTGCAGTAGCAACTGCCTTAGAAAACCCATTTGCTAATGCCAAATTGAGAAGACTTTCTTAAATTAAGTGAGGGCCTAAGGTGTCTAGCCTTCTCTTCTCCTCAAGGGAAGTAGCCCAGAGAACAATTTTGTGAATTTATCTTGAGATCCCTGGCTGAAAGAATTTTAGCAAAGATTTAGTGTTTTATAGACAAAGGTTTCACTCTGAAGTACTTTGAGTAGAAAAATGAAGCATTCCTGAACAGACATAAAGAAAACATAGAAGACTGGGAGTTTAAAAGACCAATTTCCAGTTTTCTCAGATACTGTTTTCAGCAGAAAATCACATTTGAAAGGTGAGAATCCAGGCAGCATTTGGAAGAGCTCAGAAAAGCCAGATCAGGACCTACATAGGTATTTTGTATTTTCTACCAGCACATGTCTGCAGAGCTTGGAATTTGGTCCTTTATTCAAGTATGTCTCTTATAGTGATCTGCCAACTGACATTAAAAAAATACTCCCACCAGTTTCACTGAGTGATGGATTGAGCCCTGAGGGCTCTGCATGGTTGTGCAGGCTGGTACTGACTAGTTGTGTGTCTGTTAAATTTTTTTTACCAATCCAATCTTGCCACACAAAGAGTGTTGGTAAGCCACATAATGGAAAGCATGCAAAATCAGTTTTTAGGTAGAATATAGTCCTTGTGGGTAAATAATCGTACTTTCCTTGCTCAAGTACTGCATTAGAAACCATATTCTAAGTGATTGTATAGATAGCCTGATTGTAAAGCAAGATTAATACAAAAGGCAAGAAGTCTGCAATAAAACCTCCTAACTTAAATCATCTGCATTTGTGTACAAGCATTTGTATTTAGCAACAGTCCCAAGGCTGAGATTAAAGCTGTTTGGTAGGTTACTTCAAGGCCTTTTTATTGCTAAATCTTATTATGTCTCTAAAATGTAGAAATTAATCACCTGTCATCAAAGCTACAGTGGATTATTGACTTCTAAATGTCTCTAAGAAGTGATTCATGACAGAATGAAACAGGAGACTGAACTAGCACTGAAATTCTTTTTGCATGTGATAAAAAGGGTCTATTAAAAGTGTTTGAACAAATGCTGGCTATTAGGTAATCATCACAAAAGATTTTGTTATCAAAACGTGGTGCTCCTTGAATAACTGTATTCAGTTACACAGATTTGCAACACCAATTCCAAATGGGGAAGATATCTGGAGAATTTAGATTGTTCACCTGAGAAGCTTGACATTAGCTAAATTGCAGCAGCATATTTTGATTTACCTGCAAGACAATGATGGTGGAGTATTGTTTGCATGTACTCCCAGGTATTTTAACCCAAAATCACGTGGGTATTCTAATTAAGAATCACTGGGTTGTGACAGGAAAATTTCTTATGATTTGGATATTTTGCTGTATTTTCAATGTCAGTTTTTCTTTGAAACATGTCAAAAAATGCCATGAGGATACACTGCTGAGGGGAAGAGAAGTCAAAGTGAGTTTCTTAAGGATTTATAATGGCTCCCATTCAGTTATAGCTATCATGCAGCTGGAAAGTGACTGTGTGATGTGGTCAAGGGATGCAAGCTGCATTGGCTGGGACATTTCTTCTCCAAAAGGGGAAATGTTAAAATTATTTTCTGAGAAAATCAAGATGGAGAACATGGAGATTTTGAAAAGATACCCTAGATGTTTTCCTTATGTTAGAAGGCCAGGTTTACAACAAACATCTTTGGAAAGTTAATTTTTTAATGCATTTTCAGAGTTTCCATAAGTCACATTATGAGGCTTCAGAGAGGGCCTCAGTTTTCTTTTTTTAACATGCAGGGGCACAGGCTGAAGGGTAGTTCCTCCCCAGAATTTCAGAGCATGTGCTCTCCCAGCAACTCTGCACACTGGGACCAAGTATTCTCCTGTTTACCTGTTGCTTACATGCATTGTAAGACAGACACTCACTGAATTTTCACTTAGAGTCACTTTTTTGTCTAACACAAGTTAGGGGAATATGAAGTAAAGATGTTCACAAGACTGGCAGTTATGCTTTTAGGTATTTTTTTTCATTTAAGAGAGATTATAATTGCAAAAATAATGAAACACCAGTTTTCCCAGTCCATGTACAAACCCAGAATTTCTCTCTAGCTGTTTAGTACTCTTCATCAGAACTTGCTGGACATGTCTTAGCTGCTAAAGTCAACCGTCTTGGGTTCCTACAGTCATCTTGCCATGTGATGGCTTCCACTGGGCTCAGAGACTGCATCTTCCTCTATCCCTGCTTCTATTTTTCACATTGATTTTTTACAGAAAAATGGTGACATTGATTTGGATAAAAATGGAAATGCTTTTGATAGCACCATGTGGTGTCAGGCAATTTGGGCACTTAAAATGATTACTCTCATTCAATCTAACCCTCCCAGAAGGGAATTTGTGTGTGCATGTGTCTGTGTTTGTCTGTTTCCTATGTGCTATGAAAGCCTTTTTTAAGTCTTGCAGTGTGTACAGGGTTTTTTTAAGCCTTACAGTGTGTACAGGGTTTTCAGCCTTTGCTCTTTGCCAGTTTGCTGCTTCTGTCCTCACTGTAGTAACCAGGTAGCTAATTTTGAACTCCTATGGCTTGGTTGTGACTAGGAGAGTTACATGAGACCTTAGATGTACAAACATGCTGTGCATGTGTACTGTGTGCCCATGGTCCCTGCAGAGGTGCCAGATTATTGATACAGAGGACAGAAACAACTTGCTCCATAAGTCATGTGGACATGCCAGTGTGAATGAAAGTTTTCTTTTCTTGTTCCTGTCCTCCTCAATTGTAGCTGACATTCCTTTGTTTGTAGTTAAACAGAGCAGGGCAGGCTCCTCCTCGCACACCTTACTCGTGCTGAACTGTGCTGCTGCCTTGTGTTAGTGGTGTCTCCTGGAGACAAATTCAGCACCACACCCCTGTGGAGCTGCCCAGAGGACTGCTGCATCCCAGCGTGCACAAGCACACAGGGTTACTCACCTGGACACACAACTTTGCAGTTTCCTTGATGAGCTCCATGAGATTTTTGTTGGTCCAGTCCTCAAATTTCTCAAAGTGCCTCTGGATCAGAGCTCAGCCATTCATTTGTGTCAGCCACCCTCTTTAAATTCTGTGTTGTCTGCAGATTTGCTGAGGATGCAATCTGTGTCATCATCCATGTTGTTAATGAAGATGTTGAAAATTATGAGTCCCAGTACTGACCCCTGGGGTACTCTGCTTGTTACTAGATAGCAGCCATATGTTGAATCATTGATCACTACCCTTTGGGTATAGTAGTACAGCTGATTTTCGACACACCTGACAGTCCAGTCCACTCAAGATTGCTATTAACACAGAAAAACCTATCCTTTGGGGATGTGATTTTCTTTTTTTTTTTTTTTTTTCATTTTAGAATAGATAACAATGGAGGAATATCAGCTATTTAAAATGTGGCAGGTGTGACCAGTGATGAAATCAGAGTCTATGTGGGCCTCATACTGTATTCAGTACATTTTGGGTTAATTTTTGAGCCAAGTAACACTGCCACATCAAAGTGACTATGAATTATCTCCTTTTAGTTTTATTTTTTTAAAAATACCCCATGTATTATCTGTCAATAGGGTACCCTTGCTTGTTTATATATTTTTTACTAGAACTTGGGGTCCATTTAAGGTCAATAGAAGCTTGCCTAAATTCCTAGGGATGTTGCTAGGTAGTCCTAACATATTTGTCATTGGTATTTGCAAACACCTTGTGGCAATGCTGTAGAAATGTAGGCAAAGAGTTAATAAGATTCAGATGTGACTGATGCAGACACCATAGTTATCATCCTACTAATATCTGTGGCAAATCTCAGAAACAAATTTTCTAGAAATACAGCCCTTTACCATTTGAAATAGAACACTCTACTGCTGTCTGAAAAGCCTCACAGTGATGTTTCCAACTTCTTGTACACTTTTAGGCAGGAGAACAGAAGGATTCTTTTCTTATTTTGAATTGTATTCTATTCCTTCTCTTAGAAATATGCTACTGCTTATCTTCTGAATTTTTATTTTCACTTGACCTTAACTTTTAATCAAAATATTGTTGAAGAAATTTTTCAGCATTAAAGTGGAGGTTGGAATTCAATACTGGCCTAGTATTGAAGAACACTGGCTTTGTCTCTCTGCTAGAGACTGGCTAGAAAGCTTGGCCTCAGATGGGCATGTAGCTCAGAAATTTCAGAGATGCAGATACCTTGTTATTATCTCCAGGTCTCTTAAGGCCTTTTAGAGTTTTCTGTAGGTTTTCCATTCTGATAGGCACTAGCTTTCCTGACTTTTTATTTCTCTTTCCCGTAGATGCCAAAAAATTGAAGGAAAAAGTAGAAAATAAGAACCCATAAACTCCTTGCCAGTGTTCTCTCAGCTTGTCTTCAATGGTACACCTATGAGACAGGGAAAAAACCCCAGCTGTTGGAGGAAGGACTTAGGAAGAGAGAATGAGGATGATAAGAATAGAATGGGTGACTCCTTGCTGATGTATTCATCTTTGGATGGAGGTATGCATGTGTGTGTTTGTCTGTCAGGGAAATGGGACATGCCTGCTTCCCTAAAACACCAGGAATATGATTATACTGACAACTGCCTGTGTTGAGAATAACAGCAAGTCTCTTTTCAGTGTTTCATGTGAAAATGGGGAGTGAAAGCTCTTTGTGCTCTAGTCTGTAACACAAATACTATTGTTAATAAGTGTATGAAAAAATGGGACAGGTAATGACATTTTTTGAAATTTTGTGTTTGGAACTAATTGGTTTTAAGGAGATTCTTATAAAATACTTTCTTTGTGGAATACTTTCAGTACTTTCAGATTCACAGACACACTGTGACTACCTGGATTGCTCTTCAGAGCAAAATCTAAACAGAGCTTCACTAAATTCCAAACCTTATTCAGAAACCAGATTCCTTATTATCAATGAAAGAAGGTAGGCACTGAAGAGAGTCTTTCACTACTTTCCTTGGCCAAAGTAGCCACACTCCTGTGTAACATGAGAAAACCTCTTAGACCCTATCTATATGAAAGAAGCATCATCTTTGTGTCATGGGGAATATTGAAAGCACACCTTTTCCCTCTAATCTTAAAATGGCAGCCAGGAAAAGAGTTTAGATGAAAGCCTCTAAATCACAGTGATCCCTCTCTAATTACAGTGTACCTCAGTCTGGTAGCGCCTTTGAAAAGGGGATCTGCTGACAAGTGCAGCACAAAGGTGCAGGTCATGAATGGCTTTCCTGAATGGATCAAATGGTCTTAGGCTGGTGTAAAATATGTACAAGTGAGATCATAATTAGGTTCATTAAATTAACTAATAGCTACCCTAACATCTCTTAGTCTCATGGCATCTGGCATTTAGATACATGTTTTATTAGATAAGTCAAGAATGGAGATGTGTTTTTCTGTTTACTCACAGTTCAGTAGTTCAAAGAAGAATTTCTGGGAATGTGTTGTATATATTTGTGCCCCTTGAGACACATTCTCTTTTGTTTCCCCTACACTGATCCATTGTAACATCTCTGATGTCAGATGACTTTCTTGTACAGCAGTGTTCTGTGCTGAGCACTGGATTTATGGAGAGCAAAATTTGGGGCTCTTATTCTCACATTTTCTGCTTTACTTGTTTTCAAGTGAACTTCTTGCTTCACTTTTGGTGGCACAGTTGGCGATCCCTGAATCCTTCTGCAGAGCTACATTTTCTCTAGTAGCATATGGCTATCTAACAGGTGGAGCAGACACTGTATAAATGAGAATTTGCCTTTAGGTCTTTTCATACTTAAGCTTCTGTGAATCTGGCTGTTGCATTTTTTACTAATTTGCTATTTTAAACTTGGGATTTTTTTTTTTTTTTACTCATCTTAATCCAGAACATTTCTGATGTGTCTGAACAAGTTTAAAAGACTGTTACAAACTGAAAAAACCCTATGCACAACTTTATGGTTCTACCTCCTCTTCCTACTCCTCCCTCTCTACTATCATGTTGTTCTGGTTCATGAAACCCTTTTAGGTGTGGCAATACCTTTTCCTTGTCTCCTGTGAAGCTTGTCTTCTCTCTAGGGTCCTCCCTTGATGCCTTTCATCACTGATATGTGTAAGGTACCTGCCTCTCCTTAAGGTTTGATCACCATTTGGATGCCACGTACTTGCCCTATCTCCAGCTTCTTTAGGGCAGGAAGGGTGGGCAAGACCCTGCGCATCTCACCACTAGCTTAGAGGAGCCAATACCCTTGCTGGAAAGGATAAAGAGAGTGGGTTAAGGAGTATTTTGCATCACCAGACTATGCCAAGTAACCAGTGAATCTGACCCACTGTGTTTATCCACGCTGTCAGCGCCAGGCACACTACTGAGAATTACAGACAATAAAATAAAGGAGGTGTTAAAAACACCTATGACAAATTCAATACAAGAATTGAAATACAGGGTAAGTGTAAAGGTGAAGTGTTGGTGAAAGTCTTAAATCTCAGGCTGACCTTTTTTTTCACCCGCAGGACTTGCTGCTGCAACTTCTGTGCTGTTCTGTGGTTGCTTTAATTTATATGACTAATGACATGAAAGATGTAAAACCTGTAAAAATACAGTGTTTGGCTGCTTAAATTAAGTTTATGAGTTTTTCTTAAGCCTGCCAAACAACTTAAATATTTCATGGCTTTCACAGGCTACAGTTCTAATATTTATAACTCTTGTGTGCAGATTTCAAAAATTATAATTACAACTCCCAGGATCCCAGATACAGCAGATGTTCAATATTTTGTACGATGTTGGCAGAAATGCTTTTCATGCTCTTTTTGATCTCAGTACCCCATGTATTGTATCTGCTACAACAAGCTGTTGATAAGAGAGTTTATTGTTATTTCCCTGTAAAAGACTCTGTAGGGCAGATTCAGGATGGCATATAAAGAAGAATGAATGAGGATTAAGCCCTAATGAATAATGAGGAACCCTGTGCAGCACATTCTTTCAAATGGCACCCTAGTAAATGGCATATAAGATGTCTCTCATCTCATAGATCCACATAGGACTTTTGGAATTTGTGTGACCCTTTCATTTTAGGCTACACATCCTTGCCCCATTCGCCTGTATTGATGGATCATGGCATTTCTCATTCTCTCTTGTATATTCACCCCCACGGTGCCTGTGTTCCCTCTAGGAGAGTTCAAGAATAGCCTTATTGGAGTTGGATGCCAAAGCTCATATATATGTTTTAATCAGAGAGTTGATGAGTGAGATAAAATTGTGGCACTGACTAGGACTTCTCTAATGATCTGCTTGCATGAGAAGAAGAGAAATGAGCTTTAAGCAGCTGGGCTTGTCTCAGCTCTTGCCATGTTTTAGTTATATTGTATGCCCTATTACTGTAATTGGGCTTTTTTTTTTCTTACAGTGATACTGGATACTCAGTTAAACAGTTAAACTTCACTGTCACTCAAATGATTGTCCGAAATTTACAACACCATAACTGTAATCACACTCTACCCTTTAACAGACAGATTTTAATGCAGTCCACAAAGGTCAAAAAGAAAAAAAAAAAAGAAAAAAAGAATCTCACATTAGTAGGTTAATACAATATCCTACAATATTACTGTAAATGCTTAACAGTAGAAAATAGTAGAGGTGATTATATAAATCAAATGATGTAAATTTAATTATACAATTATTCATTTAGGTCACAGTTAGAAATGTGCAGAAGACGTTAAATTTCACACCATTTTTAAAGAATTGCTTATAAAAGCCTCAAATTAGTACCTGGCATCTGATTTTCAGTATTAAGTTAAAAATACCCATACAAATATAAAAGACTGAAAACATAATAAATTCTGAAAAAACTATAATTTATGGATGTACAGACCTCTTCTATTATCCATGTCTATAGTACAACTGTAAGAAAGATAATACATAATGTGTTCAGGAATTATTTGTGTTGAAGCTTGTTTGCTTGTTGTTTTGTCTAGCTGTGCACACAATGAAATACTCAAAAAAAGTGAAATGTTGCCAATTTCTATTTACAAACAAGGAATCCAACAGAATCGAAATATAACAGCATCCAAAATGGAAAACCCTTGACGGTGGCTAAGATTGTCTGGATCAGAAGATGAAAAGTAAAATGATGTGTTCAAATTGGTAACTTCAGATCTGATAAAACTACTCTGGACAACAATCAATCGTAGGAGATTGTTTGACAGTTTTAAAACATAGATCATTTTGTGAGTTTTAACAGCACTACCCAGGTAGTGCTAATATATTTAAAGTTGTATTATTTAGGGAATAATTTAGGGCAATATTTTATATACTAAATGTAAGTTGAGTTTAAAAGAGTGGTTGTGGATATCCGAGGAAGTTAACTCACATATGTTGTACTTGTCTGTTTATGGGGAGATATAAAAATCAACACCGAATTATGGAACTGGATCTCTGGAACCATAGCAACATGTTTTAGCATGCTAGTCCAACACCCTTTCTCTAGTTTTCATTTCTTATAACCACCTCTTTAATTCTCTTGGAAGTTAAGTCCATTTACCATCTTTCACATGTTTGAAAGAGGTGCTCCTTTTGCATCTCTGAGGTACAAAAGTGTCTTAAACACAGACTTAAACATCAGTATTTGCTTTGGCACAGTTTCAGTAATTTAATTCTGTGGGTTTTGTATCCAGTATTTGTAAACTGAAGAAGTAACTTGTCTTCTGAACTGGGTTCTTCTGCAAACTCTAGGTTAAAAAAGCATTCTTGACTCTGTGTCTCTTCAGGAGATACATTACCACCCAGAACTGATGCAGAGGAGTTACTTAAAAGCCTGTAAAATTAACAACATAGCCATGGGCAGTGGACTGAAAATGCTAATTAATG
Source organism: Illadopsis cleaveri (assembly GCA_013399915.1). Taxonomy (NCBI): domain Eukaryota; kingdom Metazoa; phylum Chordata; class Aves; order Passeriformes; family Timaliidae; genus Illadopsis; species Illadopsis cleaveri. Next base: position 755,607 of record VXBB01009758.1, read on the forward strand.
TCTCATCGTGGACTGTGGGATGAGGCAAGATTCATTATGTCCTGGCTCTGCCACTTAGTTCAGTTCTGGAGATTTTGTGTTTTAATGTAACTGGACTGACATTTCTGACTGAATTTTGTAAAATTTGAATTAGTCTGTTCAGAGAATATTTTCACATACTTCTGTGGCGATTGAATGCCTTGCAGAGGTCTCTAATTTTCCCTGAAAAAAGTTGTTATTTATGGGCATCATTAAACCCATGCTTCACTCTAGCAAATCTTATTGTTTCTACTTTCATCTTTGTCCAATTCTAAGTTACAACTTTCAGGTGATTATTATACCAGGCCTGAGTCTGCTGGGCTGCACTTTGCCCAGAAGTGAGTTTTTCTGGGATGCCAAACAGAAAAAGTTCAGATATCTTAAAATACCCAGATAGTGGGGGAGGTAATTTATAATAGTTTAACAATTCATCTAGGATAAAATCTTACAGTATCTGTAGATTGATGTCTTCTGTTAGCAAGTGATTACGAGGAGCTGATATTTGGAAAGGAACAAGTTATACTTTGTGGTTTTTTAGTATCTTCAAAATGTATTTCTTGCTTTTTATTACAAATCCTTTGTTAGTAAATATGTGTGGTGTCTGGGGAAGTTTGTAAGTTCTGCTGCATCTTTGACTACTGAAAAATGTATATACATGAAGAATGCAGCTGCAGCATTATGAGGAGAGGCTCTTCCTTGCACTTGCTCTTGAAAGGACCACCTGAAATAAAGCAGACACCATGTTTCAGTGGAGCAAACAACTGAAAATGCAGAGGCATTCCTGCCTCCCAAAGTGTTGTGAGCATACATGCATCTCTTAATGTTTGTGAGGTTTTCTGACACTTTTTAGATGTGTTATAAAAACAAATCCTATCAAGGAAAAAGATACTTATTTTTAAGGTGGGGCTCGGACGTTACTTGGTAAATGAGGTATGGGATTTTATGCTGAAATATGATGCTAGCAGAAAAGACAAAACAGCTGTCTTGGAACCTTGTCCATCTTGTAGACAAACTGTGGTGATTTTTCCTATGGAAATATATTGTGCGATTGTCTAATAAATGACTTATTAAAACAAGGATGCCAAAAGCAACAATGACTTTTTCGTTATTAATTCCTTGACTTTTGATGATTTCTCTTTAGGACTCTGAAGTAAAATTTATGACAAAAAAAAAAATTCCCTCTAACATTGCCTCCAAAGTAGGTGAAGCTGGTATAACCAGTTAAGCTGGATTCTTGGAGAGGTATTCAGCCCTTTACAGAACATACTCAGTTGTTGTGGGGATTTAACATTCTTTTGCTCTAGATAGTAATTAATCATGATTCTTCAGCTCCTTTTTAATTATGTGATTGATGACTTCTGATACATCAAAAGAAAATGAAACAAATGGAAATCAAGTGAGAAATGAGACTGGAAAAAAACCCTAAACAAACAGAAAAACCCAGTGAGCATCCAGTGTGCTGCATAGAACAGAAGGTGTGGAGGAGAAGACACAATTTTATAACAGATAGATAGAATCCTTCCATTATTGTAAGGGCAATAGTTAAAAGTTAGAAGTGTAGCTAATTAAAGTCGTCATCCTCTCATGACTATAATCCCAATATGTGTAGCTGCGCTTGTTCCTCACACATGTGACTGCAACATAAGGAGTGACAACACATTATATGGCATGAGGCACTTGTCTGGAACCCTTATTTATTAATATCTGGAGGTTTTTAACATTCTTTCTCCCTACTCTCCTTTTCCATCTCCACTCTGAGACCTTAATGAGATTGCCATCAAATGTTAGTTGACTCTGCTCTTAACATATTTTCATTGTCAGTTTTAAAAGAAATGTTCAGAATATTTATCTACTGTGCCCAGGAGAAGGAATACATTATATGGTAATGGGTGAACTCTCTTACTCTGGGAAACAAGATTAATATCTCCCAGAGTGAGAATAGGAAGAGTTTTGTACGTGATGAACTCTGTAGAGCAAGGAATAGGAAGCTCGTGAATGCAAGAAATTCAAATGGATCTGTATCCCAGGGAGTAAAAGAGAGGCCAACAGAGCCATTGTTGACTTGACAATGTGATCCTTAAACATAGAGAAGCAGAAGTAGTTCAGGATGTCAGACACACTTTGTGTTCTCTGTTTCTCATAACATCTTTGAGAGAGAGGTGAAGGAAAACAAGAAAAGAATAGGGGTCACAAAGACCACTGCACACACCACAGCAAGAAGACAAGCAAAGGCAGAAGTGCAAAAGGCCATTGGCAGGGCACATTTTTCTACTTCTAAATAGGAGGGTAGAAGAGATGAGCAGCAGGAGTCTCATAGTTGTGAGGCAGTGATCAGCAAGAAGAAGGGAACCAGCTCTGGATGAAATGGGAATCATCAGCTGGACAGTCAAAGTATTTCACACTCTGCTGGTAGGTCTGGCCTTCTCTTTCATCTTGAGGACTTTGTAAGAATAGTTCTGAAAAAAAAAAGACAACTGGACAAAAAGGTTTTCCTCAGTTCTGCTGGGACTGCTTTAGCGTGGGGTTTTGGGGTGTTTATTTTTTTGAGGATTTTGATTGGTTGGCTTTTTTGTGCGTGTGTGTGTGTCCGGATGTGGTGTTGGTGTTATTTCACCCTCTCCCTCCTCCAAGGTAACATGGAAACTTGATAGGATGTTTGAATCATTCTTTGGAAAAAGACAGGTTTAATATGCCTATATTTATCTTCATTTCTATAAGCCAGCATATTCTGAAAGTTCCTGCTGACACACAAAACTTGCTTGGAAGAAATTTGATTCAAACCATTCACCTTACTATTGAGATGATATTATCAGTGATTTCATGAGAAAAATTTCTTTAAATGGCTGTATAAATCTCTTAAATGGGAAAACAGTTGCTCTGATTTGTACTTGGTGTAATAGTAGATATTACAATAAAGAGATGGCTCTGTTACAGGATAGATATCAGATCATTGACATTTAACCCAGTGACTCTTGAGCCTAATAGGAGGTCATTGATGAAAACACATTTGGTAATTTCAGCTCACCTTCTTTCTGATGGAATCTTATATCATCCAAAACAATTACACATATACACATGTTGCACATGCACAGCTGGCATAAAGTTACACATGAAGATGACTCTGAGAATACTCTAAATTGGAAGAGTCTACAATAGCAATAAAAGTTTAACATTGTGTGTCATTGGCCTAGTGTTAATGCTGGACATTATCTGAAGGACTGAGAAACTCTAGGGATCTGTAATAGACAGCAAAGTCTCTCATCCATAACTCATAGCTTCAATCAGCTCAGGTCAGCTGCAGCAAAAACCATCACTTGACACAAGTCTGTGATAGCACACAATGAGTTGATGATGGTTTTTGGTCACACAAAAAACACCCCATCACCAATGAGACCCTGCTGGTCTCACCCACTGAGGATGTGGATAATCTCACCAGAGTCAGAGGGACCATGCAAATAAAGCAGCTGAGGTGTGGCATCCACAGCTGCAGTCAGGACAAACCCTGTGAAGTCTACCTTCTGCCAACCTATGACTCCAGCCTAGATACTTTGGGATCCAGCAACTTAAGAGCTGCTTTACTTGTGGCTGAAGCAGTCCTTGCAGGTGTCTCCAGTATGTTACCTCATTTTATTTTATTTTATTTTATTTTATTTTATTTTAAATGGAGATAAATTCTCTTTCATAAAATTATCTCAAATGCAGACACTAATGCTGACTATTTTCCACCTGAATGTAAACTTGAGCATCTTACCAGATTATATTTGATTGAGACTTCCAGTGGCTTCAAACATCTAGGGACCCAGGTAGTAAAGACTCATGTTGGTGCACAGTTTAAATAGACTGGCTTTTTTTGACATTGGAATGAAAACCACCCATTTTCCAAGGCTGGTAAAGCATTGTGGGAGAGATTGAACTTCTCTTGATTTTGTAAAGGCTTTCTGTGGTATGTAAGTGTGGTTTTTCCTGTCATTTAATTCAAGGAAAAATGTATGGAAGGAATTGGTTACTCTCAGGGGGAAGTAATGGTGTGGTTCAGTGGCTTCAACTAACTCATGTAATTTTGTACAGGAGTAAGAAAACATACAACTCAGGCTGATAAATGGGTCTGCAAGCTGATGAGGTAGTTCCTTTAAGTCCTTCAAAGAAGATTGCTGGTATTGACACCGCAGATTTGGTTCTGGGGAGATAAGATGAACAGAGAGGGGAGATCAGTGTTTTGGGCAACTTGATTTTGAGGGAATCAGGTCAGTTCCTCATAGACCAGTTTGACTCTTCACAGTGGCAGGTTTTCTGCTTATTAAAATGAAGTAACCAGAGCTAAATACTATCTGCTGAGATTCCCTTGACTGGCTAGCAATTGTGAAAGGCAAAAACCTTTAATAGATGGTTTGACGACAGAAGCCAGGGTAGTACTGCAGCTAAAGATGGTGAGAAACAACAAAATGGAACCAACATGGAATCAAAATGGAACCAAAATGGAATCAACAAGCAGTAACTTGTAAGACCCTGAGGTGTAAAATACAAAAACTGAGCTAGATGGCATCAGCATTACGTAATTTGCTTACACTATGCTTATCTGGTGTTTTGATTAGAGAAGATGCCACAGAAGGGGTTTGGAGAAAAGCTTTAGGAGCAATTTACCAGTTTAGTGCTGAAAAAGTGGTGTTGATTTCAGCTCACAACTAGATAACTAAATGTAGTCAAAGAGGAGTGAGATGTTTAAAGCTCCTATTACAGTTAGCCAAACTATCACTACAGCCAGGGACCTCTACAGGGATATCTAATGCTTTTTGAGATACCTGAAGATATTTCACCAGTCCTTGGCTGTCTCACAAGTGTATGAGTCTCACATAATTCCTATGCCATATCTGCCAATCCCAACAGTTGTCTTGAGCTTTGCATGGTGTCTCCAAACACCTTTGTTGGAGGAAATGAATAAATCCTTATCCTCCACTGAATATACTTGGAGTTTTAACATCTAGTTCACATGTAGATGTCTAATTTAGGTGGCTACAGGTGGGGCCTGATTTACACCTCAGGTATCTCTATATGGAAAACTGGTTTTCTTGGAGCTAGGAGTGGGGTTGGAAAATTCCCAGTTACAGAGTCCAAAGCAGAAAGTGAATGTAGTGTGGTTGTCAAAGAAACATCAATCAGTGATATTTACATGGGCAAAATTTACAGTAAAACTGAGGATGTGATCTTGTGTGAGTAATGCAATGTCAAGCTGCCTCTGAAAGGGGCAGTCCTTGTTCTCTTGCCCTCATTGTGCCATGGACTTCTCCTTTTTCATTTCAGTGAATCAAATGTCTGTATCAGCAAGATGAATTAGTTCAGCAGACTGAGGGGACAAAACCCAGAATTTTTAAAAAAATTGTATTTTCAGAGTTAGTTTTGCACTTGAACACCATGCAGTGAATCAACTTGTGCAGCATTCACTTGCTTATCCAGGTGAACAAAAAGAAGGAAAAGGAAACTGAAGACTTTCCTTCAGCTTTTTGGACTTATTTGGCGTAATTGTAATGCTAGCATTGGCCTAAATGCATTGGAACAGAGGGAAAGCAACTTATAACACCTGGGTAAATCTATTGCTTATATGTAGTTATATTTCACCAGATTTGTTCTTTGTTTTATACACTGTTCATCATGATGGAAGCACTACCTTCTTGGGATGATAAGAAAGATATCTATTTTTCCACAGGTTGTCGAGTAAACTAGTGTGTGTGTGTGTGTGTGTGTGTGTGTGTGTGTGTGAGCGTGTGTGTGCACACTTCAGAATCAATATAGAAATGCTTGAACCCACAAATTTTGCCTGGTGATCGTACCATCAGAAACGTGTATTATGAAGAGAAATGTTTTAAAACAAATGTATTTTTTTAAAATTAACAATTTAAACTTCAAATAAATATTTAATGTATTAGAAAATTTTTTTAGTGGTTTAAGGATATTTTCAATCTGTTCTGTAAAGCTGTCTTTTCTGCATATGATCTCATTCTCATTCTGGCAAAGCATTTAAGAATACAAAATACAAACAAAACATTTTTTCTCCTCCATCTTCCTTCCAGGTCTTGGGGCAAGTAGCTTAGTTATGTTAAGATGCTTGTTTTGTCTTTTAAATGTTTTGTGAATCTGTTTGAAGAAAATATCAAAGGAATCCTGAAGAAATGAAAACTATTTGATGTAGCAGAAGGGATCTAATCATTGGTATCTGTGTTTGTGTATCCACCCAAAGAAAGTAAAAAAGCAAAGGATATTAGATGAAGCCAATAGCTCTCTGCTAATGTCTAACGCTAATGTTTATGTATCAATATCTTCTTTAATGAAAAATCAAAGCTGCTATTGCAGCTGTAGTAATAGTGCTTTTGTGGGGGCAAAAGGACTAGAAGAAACCAGTATTTATTTTTGGGGAAGATTTTTGAAGAACAATTGCAGATTTAAAATTTGTTACTCCTGGGGACTACTACTATTATTTGGGGATGTAACAATTCCCCAGGGTAATTAACATTTCCTCTGATTCAGATAATTTTATTACTTACATGTCAAAGTTTGTAACCACACTGCTCAGTAAAGAATGTTTGCAAGCATATATAAAGGTATAGTGTTGCTTTCATCACAGTCTGAAGTGCAGAACATGCAATCCAAGCTTGAATGTCTAAGAACAGACACCTTCAAATCTGTTGTAAAATAATTATTTTTACTGCAACTTATAACTCTCCTTGTTTTTATATAACTAGATAGCCTACTGCTTTTACAATATGTTGGTCCCTTCATGTGCTAGAACATAGCTGAAGAGTAGAGTTATGCATATTTTCATCACAGTGCTCTGAAGAACTCTTTTAATCATATTTTGTTCACTGGCTGCGGGAAAATTTCCATAATCTTTGTTGTTAAATTGGTATTTGATAAATTGGTAATCACGGCTATCTTGATTAAAACATGATTAAAATACTCTTCTAAGTAGGGAAAAATATATATACTTTCAAGGCTTAGATTGCCTATACATTTTAGGATCATTTAACAGGAAATCGGTTTCACCTCCTGCAAAAATTCTTGGTAATGTTCTGCAAATTATTACACATCATTATGCTCAGCTGTGTTCCTTATAGGCGTGGGATTCCCAAGGACTTAAGAACCCCAACATGTTTGGGTGTGTATGGGTCTCTCCCTGTGCAGACCTGCATCGGTCTGGACTGTAAGAAATTACATAAACTCGTGAAGTCTGACCTAAGGAAATGACAGAAATATGTTAATTGAAGTTTGTCCTTGTGTTTGTCTCTACCTAGTCCTACAAATGCTTAATTATATAAACTAGATGGGTTTCAGAGGAGTTTGAGAGATCCAAATTTTGGAGTAGCCAATGAAATTGAGATGAGGAAATGGAAGACCTGGTTAGGCACTGGTAGCTTTGTTATTCACTTATTTTGGGAGGGCCTGATCATTGCACCACCTGTAGCCACATCTAAATCAATGGATTAAGCTGATGTTGCATCATGATTACTATCCACATGGAAATACATGTCTCCCACTTCCCCCCTCCCCCACACCCAAAATCCCACGGTGACTATGTTTGCACTGAAGTCCATGGCCTCAGCAAACAGATGTGATCATTGCTTGGGAGAACTCTGCTTGGGATAGACAAAACTTGTCATTTGGATGATCTGCTGTGGATGAGGCTGAGCCATGCATTCTGTCTCTATTCACTGTCATCCTTCTGACCACTGCTTTTGTCCTGGACCAACTGGGTTCCTGGGTATTTTTGCTGAGATGCTCACACACTGCTCTTTGGCTGGAAAAATGAGGGAGAGATGGGGACTATGTGGGAAAATGTAAGAATCCCTTAAACTGGGAAACTGAAGGAAGTCCCAGAAGGCAGCAGGCAAAATTTTCTACCAACTCAACTGAAAATGAATTAGCAAACTAGACAACAAAGTTCCACTTGACCTAAACTTTCAGCAACAATGAAAGCCTGTGTACTCACATTATAGACTATGCCCTTACGCACAATATTCTGTACGGAAGATACTATATCAGTCACATTGTAAAAGACCTAGATCAACTTAAAAAAATAAAACCCAATAGAATGATTACAGCCGCTGCATAGAATGACAAGTATTATCAACAAAAATTAATCAGGCGCATCTTTTAGTGAACTCAATTAATAATGTGCAACAACAGGGTCTCTTTTCTTAAGATGAAAATTAATTAGTGGAGGGAAGGTCACTTGGAGATGCTGACATCACTCATCAGAATGCTCTGGCAGCTCTAATTATTTGTCTTCCAGGCTTGGGTGATCAGAAATTATTGCAATACCTGAGCAACATTTTGAAAAAGCTTTGTGCATGGCTCTTTTAATTAGACCTGGTATTTGATTAATGCAGTGGAAGCATTTAGATCAGCCTCTTATCATTGAGTGACTTAGAAGTTTTAGGGTATTATAGTGTGCAAGACAGGGTCACTACAGTAGATTTTTAATTCAGACTTTTTAAAAAATCAGCTTTAACAATTTAAAAGAACATACATGTCTTTTTCCTTTTTCTTTATAATTACCTTGAATGAAATTACATCTTTTTCAACATCAAATGAGGTAAACTGCATAGTGTGTGAAAATGTAATTTGTGTGTGCATAATAATGCACAATTTACATTTATATATATAAATTTCAAAGCACCTGCTAAATTTGTGCAAGTTGGATTTATATAAGATTATAGCAAAGCAGAACATTGAGCTGAAATCTATATTGCATTGACTTTTTATTTATTTTGTTTTTGTTTATATGTAGAAACACACACACTTGTGTGTACATAAATATATATGAATCATTTCCTGTTGGAACTGTGTGAATAATTTAGAGCAATTTTCAATGCCTTTCAAGCCAGGCACTGGCTCTTGTTCTAATGAACCTACCTGGTGGTACAGGTTGTACTGGCAAAGGAGTAGTAGGCAAACACAGAGAGGATAAATATTATTAAATACAATAAACACAATAATTAGAAAAATACTGCACATTCAGAAAAGGAGAACAGTAGTAAAAAAAATTTCCACCAAAGGTCTCAATCAAACAATAAAAAGCCACCATGGACACCTAGGGATGACAAATGCTCTTAGTAGATGGCAGCTTTCCACTTCCTGTACCTCTGAAATCTTGCTGGTTAATCTGGAAACACAACAGGCTTTTTCTGTACATGGCTGCCATCTGGCCAAAAGATCTCACTATTCTAAAGTGTTCCTAAAGCAAGTCTGAGCTTCTAATGTACTGATTGTTACAAGTCCACAAAATGCTTGAAATATGTTCTTTATTGTTGTAACTTGCTACTTTTATTAATCAATTTTGATTAGGAATGAATTTTAAATTTAAAGCATATACAGAATATCATTGAAAATACAGAATACTATTCCCTAGGCAAACAAGAAGGCAAACCAGTGATATATTTCCCCCATGTTTTTAAATCAAAATAAACTCTGAAATGAGTACAATTCTATGGAAGTTAATGTAATTGTTCTGGCTGAATACTAGATTTGGCCCATTATGTTGTATTCTCTCTCTGATTTCCTCCCAGCATGGTTTTATTATGACACAGCTTTAAATCATAAACTTATTCAGTCTAAGAGACTATAAAACAGAGTAATCAATTTTTATTTTTGATGTATTTGGTTATTTACAGCTTCATTGTCCAACTAGGGAATATGCAGCACTGATATACCACCACTGACTTCAACAGAATTATACCCTTTTATACTGAGACTGAATTTGGCAATAACTGCTAAAAATGAACATATCCAGAAGACGTAATAAATTTCTATTTCTCATAAAACTCTGTGAAGTAAATTGCTTGGAATCTCCTATTACTTAAAGTTCTAAAAAATTATTTTTTACTGTATCAGGTATAATTTTTTAGTATCACCCGGATGGTAAGTGATCTAGAAATTACTTTCTGGGTGGAAGGAATCATATACTGAAAAAAAAATACTCTTGCAGTATAACCTTAAGATCAGTCAAGGCCACAGAGGATAGTTTTCCTTGAAGTTTATGTTGTGGTAAGTCAGTTTTTGTTTCACTGGCCAGCTGAGCAGACTTGCAGGAATGCAGAGCTGAGCTTCTGTTGCCCAGACCTCCAGAATTGTTCCAAACATTGATTTCTCATTGTCCACCAGATCTATTACCATAAAGCAAGTATAATACTTCTCTGCAGCAGTTTGATCCTAAGGACTAGATTTCAGTGATCTTTTAATTTCGTTTTTGTGCTCAAAATTTAGTATTGAAATATACTTCATGCTACTAAATGAAAATATATTGAAAATATCAAGAGTTTTCAGATACAGCTAGTGCTTTGGAATTTATTTTCTATGAGGCAATAAGCTCTTCCTGGTAATTTTATTTAGGCTTACACTGTATCCAAATTGGGAACAGCTGTTTGGCTTTTTAGACAATGCCCTGGAAATTTTCATAAACATTTGTGGAGGCAAATTCTGGAAGATGTCATATTAAATGAGGCGAAACATAAACATTCTGGTTTTTCACATCACATGACCAGGTGCTTAAAAAGACACTAATATGTGTTAAAAGTTCCAAAATATTGAAACAATAGAGCAAAGCAAATAATAATGTGGTGAAAGAATACAAGATATAATTGATCTTCACTTATGATTTTGGCCAAGTTATGATTCAATTTTGACTAGTGAGGCACTACCTAGCCTACCCAAATTTCATTGCTTTGCTAGTAGAAACAATACCTTTTACTCTCCTACCAATTTAAATTTAACGTAATTCTCCAAGTAGTATGCTGTCACACCTGTTTGCAGGAAACCTGTTTCAAACTTCTGTGTGAAATGCATCACACCAGAGCAGTGGTATGGTTTAGTTGTTTACTCAGAGGAGTCAAACATCACATGAGATTCCATGTGGTACCTCCTCCACCTCCAGGTGCCATTCCTAGAGCTCACCACATCAGCATTTCAACTCTTGGCCCAGGAAGATGCGGACATTTGGGACATCCTCCCAGAACACATCTATCTGTTATTTTACTGTATCTGAGATCTGAACCTGGAAAGAATGAAAATATTCAAGCAGATTTTGGAAATATACCAAATTCCAATACAATCTGACACTGAAGAATAAATCAGTTGTCGAAAACTCCTTGAGCTGTGCACAAAACAATGTCAGGTTCTTGAAACTCAGATTTTGCAGTGGCTTTATTTAGCAGGTGTTTCCAGTCAATTTGTTTAGAAATGCACTGTATGTTTTTATTCATTTGTAGCTGTCATATTAACTCCCTTTTTTTACCACTTATCACTAAAACCACAAACTCCTAGAACTTCATGGTCGAATATTGTTGTCAGTTTACTCAGGGAATTTCTGGGATAACATTAATCTAATTTACAACAGTAAACTGGAGAACAAAATTTATCTTAATAATGTTAAGAACTTCATAGGCACATGCCAGCAAAAACTAAATGCATGGAAATTAACTGCAGTTAGTCAAACTCTTGGGTTCATTTTACAGTCTATTATTAGACTTAAACTTTGTCCACTTTTCTTCATTATTCATTAACAGATACATTTTATAAAAAGCCATACTTGCTGACCTTGTATGAAAATTTTGTGTATAGAATACTGTTGCTTCCAGATTTCAGTATATCATAGCAGCATTTGGCACATATTTATATAAATGTACATTTTTATGCTTTCTCGAAACAGAAACATATGAAGTTTTTTTAAGAACTGGCTTTGCTCATTGTTTAAAATGAGTTACTTTGTACCAGATGCCTGGTGTAATTTATGTTAATGTTAATTAACAATATTTGAAGCAAATAATGATAAATAGATGCCCCCCAAAACATTATGCATCTAGTTGTCTAGGTAATCAAATTAGCACAGGCTTTGCCAGTGTTTAGACATAGGTCTTTATTAGAAAAAGTATATATCATTCCAGCTGTGATATTTCTTATGCTTATTATTTTGATCAAACTTGAATCACAAAATTACTCTAAAGAAATTTACTGCCTAAGGAGACTATTTATCTCGGATTCTGGAGGCTAAGCTTTATTTCTCCTTCCTGCAAATACAAGATTAAAAGAATGCTACATTTAAAAAATAATGCAAAGTACTTTTTTCTATAAAATCCTTTGTTAAAAGGCCCTCAGCTTTCAAAATAACAGTAAAATCAGGCATTTCCATCTATTTATAAAATACATAGAAGTCTGTCCTTGAACTGCTTTAGTAACATAACCATATCATGAAGATAAGCTTTTATGTGTTTTGATTTTGACCTCTGTACCAAATGCTAACAGATGGACAAAGGGAAGGTACATACTTATAGATACATTGAAGTTGTGTGTTACATTTTATATCAATTAAATAAATTTTAGACAAACTCCCACTACTCTTTGTTTAGCTGTGTGGGGCTCAGCTGTGTTGCTTCTAACCCCAACTACATCACTTCAAATTACCAGTAAATTAACAGAGTAACACTTTCAACCTCAGAGCAGATTTGATCCAAATAGTCTTTAAATGCCATTTCTGTTCCTATTAACCTAAAGATCGGCATAGCAGATATTTTCGTAAGGCTGCCCAGCAATACAGGGCATTAATGGCTAAGTTGTGACAGCACTTTTCATGATGATTTATGATTCAGTGTTTAACTTGATTACTCCACTGCTGACTCTGAATACTATTTCAATTAGTGCACAGAAGGTCACATCACAAATATTCCTCTATAATCTATTCCTATTAACACTAATACACAGAGTAACCAAATCTTTTCACCTTTGTTGATTCAAACCATCCATAGCACTAACTGCAGACTTGTTTACCAGTTTACTGCTCTGGACACATCTGAAATGGTAATTTTCAGTGCTTTGAGTATCATTAGTAACTGTACCATGCCATTGTGAATAAGCATCCCTTTACTCCTGTGTGTGCATTCATAATTATCAAAGGTTTAGGTATTTTAAATGGAAGGTACATTTTAAGAAAGAGCTCACCTCTAAATTATTATTTCACAGCTAATCATGAAGGGGAAAATAATGAGAAGATATTTAAGATAGGAGAGGTGAGCAAGTTACACTCGGGATAATATATAAATCTAGTGGTAGGGGTCTTAGTAAAGAGGAAATCTGGGAGAAATGCTTTGCCTGATGGTTATCTACCACATTCCTAGTGTTATTGGCAGTAAAGAAGGAACAGCTAAAGTTTGGAAAACTGAAAATGCAAGCATGAGAAAGCTAGTCAGCTCAATCAGAAACCTTAATTCTCCTGATCCTACTCACATCTGCCTTCTGCCATGTCTGAGTCTTGAAGAAGTAGTTTTGTGCCTCAGACTTGAGTAGGTGAGACATGCTAATGCTTCCAACTCAGGTTCTGGCTGCCTCACTTTTGTCAGGATGGGCTGTCTTTTATTTGTTCTGTATTTAAGTCTTGTTTGGATCAATAAATTGAACCTCCCCCACTCTGTATTCTCCAAGGGCAGTTGTATCAGTGGATATTTTTAAGAGGTGAAGGTCAGTCCCTACCAAAACTACAGCAATAGCTTCTGCCTCTTCCTATGGTACTCCTGCTAGTCCTGTATGCCCCTGAAAGCTTTCAAATTCTGAATCCCAATAAAGATTCCTAGCTTTGGTTGTTTGTGACTGAGTGAGATGATGGACTTTTCAGAGGTGACACAAGCTCTCTAGATGAAGTTCTACATTAAATAAATGATGATGTTTCCACTGAGCGGAAGAGGGAAGAAAATTCTCTGATGTCATGGGCAGGGCTTTAACCGGACAAAAGAGAGGGATTACTTCCCAGCCTCTGCTCCACACACCATTTAGGATTAGACATCCTCACAGAAATAGCTTGTAGTTCTAGTCTTTCAGAACTTTTAAAAACACAGATGCAAATCTTGTCAGTGTTTTGGGAAGAATACATTCACAGTCTTATTTTTTGAAGGAACTTTTTCTGTGTCTGGGAATGGACTATGTTTTGAGATGGCTGACTTTAGTGAATGTGACTGCATCGATGTTTCAATTCAGATCAGGAATATGCTTTTAAGATCAGTAACCAAACAGTTCCTGCTTTCCATGTTGTGGTTGGTATTGTAGAGCAAATTTAAGAGTGCATGAACTGGATTCCCTTTGGGATGAAATTAGCACAAAGAATGCCATCTAGGAGCCACTGAAGGAGTTCCAGCTGCTAATTTATGTTCATCTTGTGGACCAGATTAGAAGTTCTGTAAATTTCCCCCTAAAAATTTCTATGTATGTCAGGTCCTTAGCAGCAGCCATTTAGCTCCAAAGACATTGTGCGCAGGTCAAAGAAAGGGTGTCTTTAGACAGTAAAAACCCAAGTACAAAACTTGAAGTTAATAATTAACACTTTGATTTTTTAGCAATGTTCACACTGAGAAGGTAACAACAGTGTTTTGCAATCAAATTGTATCACATTATTTTTACATTCATTATTTTATAGGTAAGCTTTTTCTTTTTTCTCCCCAAATATTGCATTCAGAGCTAGCTTACACAAATCTGTTGTTAATTTGCACACAGATGTCACTCTCTGCAGGACATAAGACCAAAGCAGAGATAGCCAACAGTACTATTTGTTGTGGCATCATATTTACAGAAGCAGCCTGGCTTTCATGGGGTTTTTTTATAAAACAAAAGCAAGCTCACCAGAGGGAAAATGGATGAAGCTTTAATTTGATGTTCATGAATATTTAGGTACATACCTATTTATTTTCCTGTATTGCATGTATTCTTTTTGAGAAACATAAAATTGTTGAAAATTGAAGTGTTGGAATCATTTCTAGAACATTGCTACTATTCCCCACTGTGTTGCAAAATGTGTCTGACTGCAATTTTGGACAATGTTTTTCAGGGGACTAAAACTGTGACTTTCTCTTTTCCAAGTTTTATCATGCTGAAACTTCCAGCAAATATTTAAAAATGAACCATGCTGACAACCTCTTTTCTCACATAGCTGGTAGGAACTGAATTGAGATCTAACACGTATTGAACTGAACTGAGCAGCTAACACAGATATCTGCAAGTTGTTGGAGACAATCTTACTTTCAGGAATTACAGCTTGGAAACAGATGTGTGGTGGTAACTTTGCAGATGGAGGTTTGTAACAGCCACCCACTGACTAATACCCCTGGCAAAATGCAAGTATGCTTAGACAAATTTATTTAAGTCCATAAATCTATAGGTAATCTATACAAATAGCCTGAAGTTGCAGCATTTAAGGCTGAAGAAACACAAAATTGTATTGATTACTATGTAGAATAACTTTCCTTTATCTGTACAGTAAGAATTTTGTCTCTTCTGTAATCAATGTGAAGAATTATATGACAGCATAAACAGCACCATTTTCTTTTGGTATTTTATCTCTGATGTTTGTGATTACAGCACAAATAGGAGCAGTATTAAAGGAATAGTGTACCTTAAGAACTGAAGAAACTGTCAGTAAAACTCTGCCCTTTCATAAGAGATTTCTGCTAACACTGAGTATAGGTACATAGAATTAAGTGCAATGTTATTGCATGAATGACTCAACTATCACATTATTCCATTTATTATTCCACTATAGTTTCAAAATACAGTTCACTAGGCTTTTTGTAGAGAAGAAGGCCTGGATTTGGAAGGCAGCCACTTGTAGGTACACAAGTGTTCATGAACTGATATGCATACATCATTAAAGCCATCCCTGGTAATAATGTTGCTTATGAAGTGTCACTTACACAACATACTGTTTTGTAAGTTTAAACAGTCCTTTGAGTTTCTGTTCAGATTGGTAAGATGTGAATTCAAGGGCAAGGGAATTTGATTTATTCTTCTATATTAACCTTTTCTGCCTGCAATAAATATAAAGGGATGCCAGTAGCAAAAATTCTTTTACGTCTTTGGTACCTTTGCTGAACTTCCTTATTGTTCAAATTCTTCTTTTGTGCTGTATGAGATGTCCAAGTGATTTGAAGAAGAGTAAAACTCTACCAAAAGATCATGCATGATAATTGCAATAAAATAAATAATAATTGCAATAAAATGACAGAACTTAGTTTCCTAAAATTATCACTCCATTAGGTGTTGCATTACAATGGAAAACTAAAGAAACTAATATTACTCTATTTCTTGCTTGGTGTAAATTCTAAGACATCTTCAGACAATTCAGTATTCCGTGTGATGTGTACCCAAGAGCAGTACTTTTAAATACACCTATAGGAAAGAAACTGATGTTTCTTGGATTGAAATAAGCATCATTACTTCTCATGCTCATGTGAATGCAGGTCCACTCCTGGTACGTGTAACAAAAAGTGCTGGTCTTTTAAACTTGTATTTAACATGCAAAGTTAACCTTCTGGAAGGTCACATCTGTTCTTTGGCAAATGCACTGACATTTTCAGATTTCGGAAGAGGTTTGAATCACTGCAGAAGAGAGGGAATAAGAACTATAGAAGAGTGGGCTGGAGGGAACCTGTTCCAAGGTGGACAAAGGAAGAAGAGATTAATAGCAATAAAGAGACAAAGGACTGGACACCAGCTGTGCCTGGACATTACAGAGGATGGGGAAGGAATGCTTGCAAGCACTAACAGCCACTTCTCTCCAGAGCCTTCAACAGAGTAGCTGAGTTGCAACGCGCCTCAGTTGTACAGTACATGGCTGCACAACTGGAAAACAAGCATCTTACTCCCTCTGGAGTCTAGGTCACAAGAAAGTAGAATTTGTCTTCCCTTTCATGGCTTTTATTGTGTGTCTTCTGACATTGCTCATTAGTTATTCCTTCTTCTTCTTCCTTTTTTTCTTGTTTCCTTTTTTGTTTAATTGGGAAATTGCATATTTAGGCAATAATAAATTTGTGATAAATTTCTTTAGTGCACAATCTATGCAGAAAGAAATACATAATAGTTTTTCTCAGATATAGTACCTTCCAAAATTAACACTGTTAAGTTCCAGAGATTTTCAAGTGACATCAACAGCTGCTTAGAAATTTGCTTTCCTCTAATATTTGATGTTACAAAAGTCCATTCATTGGTGGGTAGCATCAGGAGGAGAACTTAGGGAATTGTTAACATTCAAACTCTTTTAATGGCCCTCACTAAGGTGCTGAATTAAGGTTATGCAGGTACTTTGCTATTCCATAAATTTGATATGAGCCTTCAGAAATTGATTTTTTTCTGTGACCCAATTTTTGCAGGTAATTATCCTTTCTGTTGTTTTCTCTAGTGCAGGGAATACCTCAGCTAAGATTTTCATCCTGAGATTTGGCATATCTCTTTCCAGCCTTCACTACAAACAGGAAACAGTGGGAACCATGTAAATTGGTTCGTGAAATAGTTGACTTTCTAAAGTATTGCATATTCACTGGATTTAACTTTTAAACAAAGACCCACAATATTTTTACTTACCTGGCATCTGCTGCTCATAACTAAAAATAAATAAATGCATAAAGCAGTGAACAATGAGAAACTTCCTTCTGCAACATGAAAATCACCTCTGCCAACAATTTGATTGTGTCCTAGGGACATGCAGAGAAGGAATTAAAAAGAAAGATCCTCTATCAGCTCCTTTTTGTTTGTGTATTGTTTGTCACTGGATCCGTTTATTAGCCTGGAGATAATGTGACAGTTGACTCGAGCAGTAACACAGCACTCATTAGTAAGCTTGACAGGGAGGTGCCAGCAGCTACTTGAAATTGTATTTTATCAATCTTCATGGCTCATTTGGGAGGCTCACTACACTGTGATCTGCTCCCAGTGCTCACTGGGACAGGGGCAAGAAACTGCGAGTGCTACTAAGAATGGGGACTTGGAGAAGTTCTCAGTGATGAGATAATCTCTTAGTGAAGGAATGTAGTGCTGACCTAACAATTCTGCAACGTCTACCTGACAAATTCAATATCAAATGTAGGACACTTGTATAGAGTTTTTAATGTAAATTTTCTAACATTTCTGTACCCCTTAGGATAGTTATTTGCAGAACTCTCTCTAAAAGGAAAATTGAAAAGATGGATAAAAACATTAATGCCACTCTTGAAACTGTCATCAATCAAAAGAAGCAATGACAATACTTTATGGATTTCAGTGTTTGCTCTCTCTTCCTTGACTTTTCCCATGATATTTTTGGTAGATTATGGTTATTTTGAAGTAATTTAATGCTTTTTTTAATTTTAGGATCATACTGATTTGCAGCACTGTGATTCATCACAATGATGCCAATCCCCATATGAAAAGATTTTGTATCATTCCTTCCACAGATATTAAACTGCAGTAAATAACATGAGATAATATAAAAATAAAAAAACAGTGTTTCTCCATTCCTCTCTGCATGTTGAGCTCTTCGAGGCATCAGGAACATGTTTTCAGTGCCCCTGGAAAAGATAGTGACATATTCATAAAATACACACAAGCTAAGATTCTAATTTATTTACACTGTTCAAGAATGAGTACTTCGGGTAAAAAATTAACTATTGCAAGATTCATGATAAAAACATGACTCTTGGCAAAACTGGTGCCTGTTATGTGTGTTGCTGAAATATCACTTGCTGCTGATAGTTTCCTACTGCTGTGTGTTGGTAATGTCCCCCAGATTCCCAGCTGAGGAAACAGAATGTCAGCTTTTGTCATGCAAGAAGAAATGTTTTAATGTGTTTAGGAGGTTAGTGCAGAGATACCATATGTCCTCTAAAACACATGGCAAATTTATCTTGCCAGAAGAACTGCAACTAAAAAGCACTTGGTTGTGTGGTCTGATACTAGGCATATTAAAAAAAGCCCAAGCAATCTCCCCACCATGCTTATGTGCCATCTTTAGTAATAAATTTTATAGAAGCAGTTAAGAATTATATTACAACATTTTAGAACATGTACAGAACAGTCTAACTTCATTTATTCCAATATTTTTGTGTATTTGTATAATGTTGAAATTCCTTTTTTCATATTTTTCATATCTTATCTATACATAGTTTGCTTGTATCTACAAAAACAATACTTTCTTTGAAAGGATTGTATCATATCTGTACCAGAAAATGGTTAACAAATTTCTGTAATAAAAATGAAAAATGCCCGTGCAAAAAGACAAGAGATACCAAATCTCACAGAACTCATGGACTTAAGTAAGAGAGGGAGAACTGAGGAAGAAAGATGTGAGACTGGATGCTTATTTGGGGAGCACGTATATGTGTAAAAGGAAAAGATACTGAAAGGGAAAGAGAACCCACTCCTTCACCAGTGAATGCTGAACTCTGACCAAAATTTGAAGCATAAATGCAGCATTCACAATGGTGTCTAAAATTATACCCTTTGAAGTGATTATAACCTTTTTTATTGATCATTCACTTGTTGATACTAGTTACATATTTGGGTTTTGTATAATCTGGAAGGAATTTCAGTTTATAAACCTAGAAGTCAACATGTGAATTAATTTGTTCAACAATATCATCACTGAAGTAATGTTATGCATGTAGCAGAAAACAATCAAAACAACAAAATTCACTGCTAAGTCTTCACCATGCCATATGTCCTTTAATATATAATTACAACAGGGGCACAATAAGCAAGTCATTAAACTTGCACCCTATTGTGCATAGGTATTAGACAACATGTGGTGCATTTAAAATAAAAGAATGACATTCCACTCAATTCTTTTATTTGTGGCATCAGTTTCTATTGTAGGAAACTTTGGTCTCTCTTTTGGTCTTCTGGGAAAATTTCCAAGATCACAGTTTTAGACAAAAATTATTTAAAAAACACCTGCAGATCTCAGGAATCTGCAATAGCTATTTATATTAAATATGCATCAGATTTGTTACAGAAGTCTTGAAAGTTTTCTATATTCATTCATTTCTGACTTGTCTTTTCACCATTTAAAGAAACTGAGTTGACACAGGATAGGAAGAAAGGTTCCTTTATGAAAGCTGATTAAAGGATATTAAACAAAGAGCAGACCTTACTAGCCCCTTTTTGGAACAGAGATAAATCTACGCTGAAGTACTACACAGAGAGTTGGTTGGTTCAGTTTTATTGAAATCTTCATTAACAACCCAGAGAAGGGACTAGACCAAGAAATCTCTTAGTTTGTAGATGATTTCTGTAAAATGTTACACTGACGACAAGGAACTCCAGAATGACCTTAAAAATCTGAGTCAGCGTCAAAACATGGTAAATGAAGTTTAATGTAGGTAAGTTTAAAACCTCTAGGAAAAAGTAAAGTTTGAACACAAACTTGAAAGTCAGAGCTATGGAAAGGGTCAGTTCTTAAATCATCAGTTTGGTGGCCAGGCAAGTCCAAATAAGCCTTCAAAATGTTGGTCACTCCAAAGAAGGAAAGGAAGAGAAAAAACAGAAGCTCTCATTTTCTTAAAGTTTAAGACTTCATCAGCTCAACATCTTGAGTATTGTGGGTAGTTTGGGCCCCTCCATGGATGGACATAAAGAATTTTAGGAGTACAGGGAATTAGGAGGCAGAGTATCAGATTTATGAGGAGACATTCCATTTTTAGAGGAGAAAGTTAAAGGTGATACTGCTGAAATTCACAAAATCATGAAAGTGGATAAAGTGCAAGTAGGTTAATTACGTTTATAAATAGTTGAACATTCCCCTTTCTGATACACAATTAGAATATATCAGAAGTATTTTAAGATGACATTTCAAATTGTGATTTCAAGCTTTGCAGATCCCACGAAAGAGAAAAGCAGCTTAGAGCCCAGGCTTGAGTTTGCCATGATTACAGTTGCTATTACAATTATTATTTTGCAGCACTTTTTCCTATTTTAAAAATTTACTCTAATTTTGCAGTTTCAAAATTCTCACTTTATGTCCACTAGATAGATTTTGGTTCCTCATTTAGCTCTAACTGAATAGACAGTGTTAAACCATGGAAACCCATGCAGTCCTTTATGGTGCAGAGTATGATAATGTGAACTAACCTAGGTAACACTATAGTTAACAGTGCACAAGATTCAATTGAAACTCTCAAAAACATATTGAACTCTCAAAAACATATTGAAAAGTCAGAATTCAATGAAAACTCCAGATACAGTCTGATACCATATATATATAAATCATTTTGCACATTAAGAGCATCACTGTTTTATTCACTGTAATATTTCTACACTTGCTACTTTCACTTTTCTCAGTTTTATAACAGTTTTTTAGGCGTAAGTCCATTTATCATCCTGTTATTTTAAGAATTCTTTGGACACATATCACTCTTCTCTGCTGTTGCAACTCTTCCTATAGTTTCTGCATGTAGTACAAGAAAGGATGTTTACTTTCTATGGCAGAATATCCTTAGCACAGTGTGCTGGTTTCAGTGGGGGTAGAGTTAATTTTCTTCACAGTGGCTGGTATGAGGCTGTATTTAGGATTTGTGCTGAGCACAGGGTTGATAATATAGAGCTGTTTTTGTCATTGCTGACCAGGCCTTGCACAGAGCCAAGGACTTTTCTGCTTTTTATACTGACACATTGGTGAGGGATGGGGGTGCCTGGGAGATTGGGAGGAGACATAACCAGGACAGGTGACCCCAACTGACCAGAGGGATATTCCAGACCACATGGCATCATGCTCACTATATAAAGGTGAGGGAAAGAAGGGGGAAGGGAGGATTAGTGTTTGTCTTCCAAGTCACCGTTAGGTGAGATGGGGCCCTGCTCTCCTGGAGATGGCTGAACCCCTGCCTGCCCATGGGAAGTGGTGAATTAATTCCTTGTTTTGTTCTGCTTGCATGACTTTTTCTTTCCCTAATAAACTGTCTTTATCTCAACCCATGAGTTTTCTCACTTTTTTCCCTTCTGATCCTCTCCCTTATCCCACTGAGGGGGAGTGAATGGTTGTGTGAGGCTTGGTTGCTGGCTGTGGTTAAACTGTGTTACAGACTATTAATGTAAAAGAGGAGGAAAATGGAAAACAATTATGTTCAAAACACAATGTAATAAAGCAGAAACTGTGGTATTAATATGGACTCACTCCTGTATTACTTTAGCATCTCATTTCAGGCTGTGTTTTCAAAATGTTTTCTTTCCTTGATACAGCCTCAATACAGACATTTGAGATATACAGATCAGCCATATGAACTTTATGAAATGTCAGTAATTGCTGTGCATGCACATAAAGTCACTATTTTAAACAAAAAAGCCTACTTAGATTCCCCACTCCCTCTACAGAATAGATGAAGAGATTAGTTCACATTAAGGTCCAGTGGCTTGCAAAATTGAAACTTTTGGAGCAGAAAAAATCCCTGATCAGATATTTTAAAATCTGAATGATAAGATCAACAATGGGCTACCAATAAACTTCAGAGTTATTAAATAAATCATCTCATATCTAAGGTTTCTTAATGTTAAAAAGAATATTTTAGAATTCAGTATCAAATTGAATAACTAGCAAAAATATAAAGACCAATTTCTTTAACTATATTATCTTGTCCATTAGGTTAAGGCTCCATGAGATTTTCATAAAAACTGGACTATCTCCAAAAGTTTTTCACCATTACTATTTCAATATAATAGATTAAAGGCAAGTACATGTACGTGTGTGCCAAAACCTCACAATATATGTCTATATTGCTACTTTTCATTAATATCATGGAGGGTTTCAGAGAGGAAGACGGGAGCAGAAGTACCTGAACTAAAAGCATTGTAAAAACCAAATATCTGTAAATGGAAAAATATGAGGCCTTTAAATACAGGAACTTCATTTAGTGCCTAAGAATTAATAAGGTTAATATGTCTTTTGCAGTCCACATAAATAAGACCTTTAAATATCTTACTTTAACTAAACACCTCCATGGATTGCTAGGCTGATGGTGCTATCCTTTAGCAGGATCCTGCTTTTCATTGTCATTTTCATATGGGCTTTCTTGCGATATTAGTCATGCCATTGTCAAACAAATTTTTGCCTGTTATTTCTTTTTATATGATTAGTTGCTACCAAAACATAAAATTAAGATTGTGTTTTAAGAGGGCAGCACTGTACATAAGGGAGTTTGTGCTGTTGAGTGTAGAAAAGAGAAACATGCTAAAAAAAATAGAAGTGACCAAAAAGATGGAAATTCTTCCCATGGGAAAATTTTCTTTGGTTTAATGATATAGATTTTTTATTACACAGGAATTAAATGCCCAATTAAAAATAAATAAATAAACCATATCTTGCCAACCATATTATGATCTAGAATAAAATACTGATGTTGGCTGCCCTGATATACAGATAGTCCCAGGTAACTATGCTGCAAAACATTACACAGTGCTTTAAAAATGCAACAGCATACAGTTTAAATTTTAAGCAGAAGAATTACTTGTTATTACAACAAATGACTGAATGAAAACTTAGACAAATACAAGTTTATCTAGTCATATAGTAGGTACTATGCCAAAAACGAGTGAACTACATGTCTGGTTTATTTTGAATGCTTAAAAATGTGGTTGACAAAACAAAACTATCTGAAAGAATACACAGATTTTCAAGTATTTAAATGAATTCTTTCCTCAGATCATCTGTGACAAACCTTGGCGGAGTGTGTGTGTAGGGAAGAGTGTCTTTTTTTTTTTTTTTCCCAGGGTTAGCTTGGGTGCTTTTTCTGCAAATAACAGCCACAAAATTATATTTTTTCACATTTAGAAACTGCATTTTTGAGACTTGTTAATGTTCATTTTACCCTTAAAATAAAGACTATACATGATTGATCTATACTTCATGAGAAATAATTCAAACTTGAGATAGATTCCAGCCAACATTTTAAAATATGGTGATTTATGAGATAGATAATTCAAATTGCTTTTAAAATTTCTGTTTTACATGATATATTTTGAAATATACATTAACCTTTGAGATATTTTGGGCTGTTGGCCATAATCACAAGACTTCTTTGACAATAGTAGTAAGTTTTTTTCTAAACACCGCTACCTTTTCATAGACCAATGTTACAAAAATAATATTTTTCTCAATAGTGTCATCTGCCTTGAGGTTTATTTGTTATGTGTTTAGATGTCTAATCTCTGTGTTGGATGAACTGTGTGCTCCGTGTGGATGGGAACAAAGCTGTTTGGGAAACCAGCAAAAAGCTGTTGCACTAATTTGTTGGTTAGCAAACCTTTGCTGAGGAATGACTCAAGGTGTTTTTTGTCAAGATACTGCTTGCTTTGACCACTCTGTTTGTGTGGTCCACATGCCTTTGGTAGTCTGAATCACCTGAGAAATAACTGGTAATAAAATAACTGGTACTGCTGCTATCATTAGCTTCTCTTTTCCAAAGGGTACACTATAACTTCTTTTCTAACTATGAAAAGTTAATTTAGTAAGACATCAGAAAAAGAAGAAATAGATTTTCATTGAGTTGTGGAGATTTTTTTCACCTGTAGATGCAAATCTTCCATCTTCTAAAGTAATAAAATAATTTAATTTGCTACTGCACCACCTTCAATTCTCTTTCACTCCTCCTATTAGCTCCTTTGCTCTTCCTGTAGTGCCCACAGCCACCTCCCATACACTTGAACTCCTGTCTGGGCAAGTGACCACGAGGCCTCACTGATTCCAGGCTGCTCAAGGGCCAGCAGGCCATCAGCACAAGCGAGTTAGGGCAGCAGGGTCATGGCTACCCATGCAGACCATTCGTAGCCCATCTGCTAATTCTCAAAAGACTTGCTTCAATTAAATGTCTTTGGCTCTTCTGTTACTTTATGAAGCTTTGCCAAAATTGATCAGAGTTTTGTCAACGGTCAGAAGCTGATCAGGTCTGACGGATTAGTCCTTTATTCATTCACAAACCCCTTTTCTTCATTAGGAAACCAGCACAAGCAGCTCGTATGTGGAGTGTGTTAGGCAGAGATGAATTCTGGCATGCTTTTGCCAACCCTCATAGTTTTCTCTCTCACTTGGTAAATCATATTTATTTTTCTCTTTGAAAAGTTTTTTATTCTGGCTCAAGCTGTAACAAAAGCATCTCTTCGAGATTCCAAAGGCTTTCTGTGGTTTTGCTGCATGGACTTTTTAGAAAAATTGCAGGTCAATTCATTTGAATGCTCTGACTGTGATGAGTTCATACATCATGTTAAAAAACTTACAAAGTTTTGCGATCATGTCAAGAGTAAATTAAAATATTCCATCTAATTTCAGCAAAAGGCAGCCTTTATGAAACTGCTAACCCAGATTTCTGGGTTTTTTTGCTTCTTTTTAATTTTGATTAAAAAGGAAAATGGTCTGCATTTATACTATTTTGGCCTAGGTCTGTTCAGTTATTTGCCTCAACCCCTCCTCTCAATACCCTTTAGTTAGTTTTGACCAAATTTCACAGTAGACTATAGGTTTCATGGATCACAGATCAGAAGAAATGTGTGATGTAGATTGCGAAGTAGGAAACAGGGACCCCATTACTGACCCAGCTGAAGAAAATATTGCAACCACTGTTCAAACATTGTTAGACATCAGAGAATCGGCACAAAGCAGATGTGCTTTCTCTGAGCAGGAAATGTTCACTGGAAACGTAGCCTCTGTAGTGGAAGAGAGTATCAGCTGTGCCATACACATGCATAGGAAACTCAGCTTGTTTAGCTCTAGTACTCACTAAACTGTGAATGCAAATGCTATTGAATCTGTCATATATGAGAGTGCACATGCATATTCCTTCAGCTAGATGAAAGCAAGCCTTGTTATTTCCTAAACATTGTTACAAATATGGATTCAACTGTAAAGTTCTTAAAATGTGCATTTCATTTGCTAGAGATCTTATGTTGCATTTCATCTACTATTTTTTCTAGCTCCCCAGCAACAACACAACTCCATACAGCAAGATTTACTGTCGATCAAGTCAGATTACTGAATGTTCCTGGTTTCATAAAATATTACGCCTACAACTGCATCATGGAAAAGAAAGCTAAAAGGATGAGAGGAGCTTCTCTCTTGGGTATATTACTCTCCATTTAAAAAATGCACAGGTAAGTAGTATCACGTACTTCTTACCCACTGCTGTTATTTAACAGAAAGTTTCTATGTTTTATGTCTAGCACTGGGCATCTGAGTTGGGTAGGCATGAAGAAAAGTGGCTGCATCATTTTAGGATGTTTTGTAGCACAAGGTTTTCTAAGAATTTGTTCGAATCATTGTGCTACTTTTCTCGTTTGCCACTTATATGCATTTGATTTGTTGCATTTCTTTGATTTTCCTTTGGAAGGAAAAACTCCAGTCTCAACCTACTCATGTCCTTTGTTACCCTTGGCATCTCTAAAATACTTAGAGTCTGACCTGTTATGTGCTGTTGAAGTAGCAAATCAATTAATGTAAGAATTGTAATATATCCCCATTGTTTTACACCACCTCAAAAATACTGCAAGGCTTCGATGACTCAGGTAATTAAATCTCAAGTTCCATAAATGCATGTAATCTGGACCGGAAGAACTGAAAAACCATCATTCTTTTCAAGAATTGTGCTTCCTTTCCATTAAAGTTCTTTTGTTTTAGGACTCTGGACCAACCAGATTAGTTATTACTGCCAAGACAGTAGGTGAAATGGGTTTAGACACTATGACCCAATTATTATCTGTTAATGGTTTAGATTGCTTTTTGATGAAAACCAACTTGAGAAGCAAACTTTACTGAAAACAATGTATAAAATTACTAGTTTGGAAATGAAAAACTTTCTATAGGAGCTGCCAGTTGTTTTAACAATACATTAGCTCCATTATACCCTGCACACTTTCTACAGTGCAAAACTCCTCAAAATGAGGAATCAGTATTTGGGTTGGTTACATATAGCTAATTAGTCCTTCAGTGAATTTTCGACAAGCAATTCAGCATCAAAAGTCTTTGATATGAGAAACACAGTTTATAGTAAAAAAGGTAATGGGATGACCCAATGTGTTGAGCTGGTCAGTAAGGAATGTTCCCCTCAGTGCTGGTGGATCTCTTGGGCAGCAGAGAAGGGTTTGGGGGCCCTTTGAAAAATCATTTCTCCAAGTGCTCAACCACATCAGTAATACCACAGTCTAACTCAGCATACTCTAACAACCACATCTGAGCCCTCTAGAGGTTTTTTGTTTTAGAATAGCTTTCTACAAAAATACCAGTCTGAAAATACATATTTTTCACTGGTGCAAGGACTGTAAAAAATTATTTTTATAATGAGGTAGCTTTTTCGTTCCCCATATGAAACACTGATGGAAATCACGATAAATAAATGCAATGTCAGGTTAAAAAAAATGTTGTAGTTTCATGTTGTTGGTTTGCAAATTGAATTTTTACATAAAATTTACACTAAATGGAACCTCATTATACAGTGATGAGGTCCAGTATGATCCAAATCGTTAAAATCACTGTACTGCTTAATGATTCACTAAGTGGTACTGCAGTGCCATAAATTTAGTACTAGTTTCATGATTCAAAACACCAGACTGAGACACCAGCAAATCGTATGTGGATCATTAAATTTACAATGAATGTCAGAGATGAAATAAGGGGGAAAAAACACTTTGAGAGATAGGGATAATATGTGCTCTAAGGTGACATCCATCAAGATAAATGATCTTATACCACTTCTGCTTGGATAATAATGGGGGGTTGTTTTTTGTTATTCTTCATTTCATAATTTCTAAAGGAGTTGAAAGTCTAAGCCTTTTAAGAATTAAAGTATCTGTCATTTTCTGAGTACCTTGTGATCTATTTTATTTGTATTTATACACTATACATATGCTGCTACATTCTCCTCTGACCCCATTGAGCCAGATTCTCCCCTTGGTACAATTGAAATAGTTCGGCTTTGTACATTCTGCAATAGTGGATTAGAATAGTGTAGCTAGTACACTAAAAGTGCTATTAGGACCCTTGAAGATAATGTTTTGAAGTTTTTTTATACATATAATGGGTGATCAGATGAAGAAGTTCTTTTCTGATAACAACAACAACATACATTTATATTTCATTAGTATGCACATTCTAACTTACCTATGTAAGTATAAAAAAAATGTTATCCAAAGAAGCAATATAGTAATATTCAAAGTACAAGCACGGAATACTTAATTTTATCAGTTTTAGGAGACTGAAGAGTTTGCTTTTCCTTTGATTGACTATTTAATTGTTTTAATTCTCCACAAATAGATGTTTCCCATCATGAATCAGGCATCATCAAAACAGTAGACCACATGTAGGCTGCATTTTTCTGAACCAAGATATCCTAAGGGAGGGGTAATGCATAGATTTGAAAATATAAAATATACATGGAATTTAAATAAATAAACAGTCAACCATAACAGGGTGACTGGATGGGAGAATAAATTTTTTAATCCAGACATATATAAATTGAATAGAATTATATATTGTTTAAGGTATTTTGCTCTCTCTGAGATCTAATGACACTATGTGGAAAAGTAAGAATTCTGAAATTGCATATCTAGGCAGGAGGCAAGTTTTCCAGATTTTTGCCCTACTGTCTTCTTTAAAATTTCTTTGCATTTGAATGCACTGAGATGCCAAATGCAGCAAAAATTAGGACATAAATGCTGTGAAATATAATACTTCACCAAAAAAGGGTAAAAATTACAGAATATAAAAACATATCCTTAATTGTTATTTCAGAAACTTTATAAACTGGTTTCTTTTTAATGCTGACTTAGCTAGCATAAAGCATGTGAAAAAAAAGGGACTTCTTTCCGCATTTTCTTTCTTTCTAAAATTAAATCAATTAAGCTGTTTGCCATGCAGTCAGAAAAGAAAAATATAAATATTCTTTCACAAAAATTTGACTATGCAGTGTGTGTGACCTTAAACCCACCTACATTTTGAATTGCTATTATTTTCAATTATTAGTAAGAGCAGTTTAGGAAAACATAGGAAACATCCACAGTATAGGTCTCTGACTCTTTTTGTGTCCCTCAGTAATGTGTCTCCTGATCAGTGCTTCTGTCCAACATTTTTAATGTTCTGGGTTTGTGAGCAAAGTATTTCTCTGTTGCCTGCCCTGACCATCTCTTTTTCCATTGAATGTAAGATTTTTTGGTATTCTTGCTGACTTGTCAGTTCCTTCCTTAACCCCACTCTGGAATTTTCATCATACACAGGACTGATACCAAACAGTCCACACTTTGCATGATTGTAGCAGGATGCCACACTCGGGTCCATATGTAGGAGGATCAGACCCACAGAAGGAACGAGACAGGCAGCAGGTGAAGGGAAAGCAAATGATACTTTATTCCACAATCTTCTTTTTTATTCTCTATGCTTCCTCATCCAACTCTATCTTATATACAGTTTGTACAAAGGCAAGAGATTGGTCATTTAGGTCACCACCTCTTTGACCTGGATGGTGAACACCACTATCAATCAATTCTCCTCTCAGAGGAGAAATATGAAAAACATCTCTAAAAATATACATTGTTTATGTTGAGCTGCGTGAGAATCTGTTTGCAAGATTCCAAACAAAGAAAACCAAGAAAGCTGAGGGCAACAGCAGGATAGAGTGATTCATGCTATTACAATAATGCAAGTTTAGGCTGATTTTAGTAATTCCTTTTGGATCAAGTATCAAAGCGGAGGAGAAGCAAATGATTTTTTTGCACTTCCAAGAGCTTAAGCCACAGAAAAATCTTCAAGGTATATGTGGGTCTTGAATTGGTTTGAAATTATATTTTACACACTCATTTTAAATCACTGCCATCCATAGGATTTTTTTCTAAAAAGAGTGTTTAAAAATATAGCATCTGTTGTAAGGAGGTTGCAGGCTGTTTGCACTGTGAAATTGTATTTCAAAACAATTTATGCCAGCCAACCTGGATTTATTTTTTTTCTTCATACTAGTCTTGTAAAAGTGGAAAGTGAGATGAAAGGAAAATGAATTCATTTACTTTCAGACACAGGAAATGCTACTAAATTTGGATATGTGAAAATCTTGAACTTTCACTGGGGAAAAAAAAAATAAATGATTTGAGGCCCTAGTGATCACACAGAGGATCCAGACAATTTGACAGGTATGAATTTATCTCACTTGTGAATGAATAACCTTTGGTAACTCACTTGAGACTTAAATATTCTGAACACATTTTCTCTAGAACACTTCAAAAGACACAGTTCATTTCTGTCTCTACCAAACAGCCCCTTTGGTTACCTTCAGTTTACTGAGTTTTTTGCTTTGCAAGTTTGGAAAATTAACATAATAAAAGCCTACCGGTGAGTTTTACTCATGAAAGAATGAAACTAGGTTAACTCTTTGCTTATTCTGAAGTCGAAAAAAATCTGGTTTTGTATCAGCTGGGGGAGTCTTAATTGATCTCCTCTAAATCTTGCTTCAACTGTAAATGAAAATTCACCTCACTTTAAAATACAGGCATATATTTTCAAAGCAACGCTTGAATATATTCAGTAGGTCACTTTGGTGTAAGCTGTTTTGTGCAAGGTGGACCAAGGTGCACATCCAAGAAATGCTGCATACCCTCAGAGGAGGCAGAGAGCTGAAGATAAATGAAGCTGGAGGAGAAGGGTAGCATCCCAGCTGAGAGTGGTGTGTCATGGGTTAGAAGCACACTAAACTAGTAGTTTAAGGTTACTTAAACTTAATGGCTATGTCCCTTCACCAGTCACTAACTATGAACTGGCAACTATGATACATACAAGAGGGTCCAGTCACTTATCTGGAATACGCTTTTTGAAATTTAATGATAAAATAAATATAAAAGGACTTCTAAATTAAAGCTAGAAGACAGAAACAAAAAAGGGCAATGAATATGAAAGTCACTGGTGTTTTAAACTTTGATTTCTGTTTGCCATGGTTAAATGTTTCTGTGCTTATGCTAAACCTCTGTTGTAGGTGGCCCAAACTGACCAAAGGGNGAGCAACCCCTACATATGCTGAAACCTTGAGTCCCAGGAAGCGGCCAAGTATCACTTGATGGAAAGGAGAGAATAATACATTTGGGTTTTTTTCTTTTTCTTGAGCCTATGCAGCCTTTCATTTTTGCTTTAATACCCTCTCTTATCTCAACTTACAAGACTTTTTCCATCTTATTTTTTTCTCTCTATCTGACAAGGGCAAGGAGAGAGCAGCTTGGTGGGCACCTCCTGTCCAGCCAAAGTCAACTGACCACAGGAGCTTAGACTCTTAATTTACTTACAGGTTCTGACATTTTGACAATTAAATTGGGGTTTGCACCCTGCATAGAATAGTCTGGGGAATGCTTATCCACTGTGTTCATTGTTGTCAAATTCATGCTTCAGAAATTCACCAGCCTTGTAGGCTCCTTCTCATATGGCATCACCAACCTGGAGAATATATACATGGTTTTCCTCTCTCTCTGCTAAAGTCCTTTTTTGTCTGCATCTGAGGAGATCTATTCTGCAGGTCTGAAGGAAGTACACTGATGGCGGGTCTTTTTATACACATTTATGAGACTAAGTAACAATTTGTTCATTGCAATGGTGTCCTGATAGGGCAGCAATGGCCCAAGCAGAGAGGTTTTACTTCTGTGAGTGATATGCATCAGTGCTGATGTTCCTGTTGTCACCTGAGTAATACATCTGCTACAGGTCTGACCTTCTGAAACCACATTAAGGAGACAAGTATGAGCGAGGTGACTGATAATAGCTGATGCATGTGCTTCCTAGATCTGATGCTCTCTCTGCTTCATCTTTTCTTCTGGAAAGCACTAAAGCTAAAAAGAAAACATGTCACTCATCTAAAAAGGATTATAAGTTTTCCTTGAAAACAATAGTGTAATTTAAACAGGCTAGATCAATAAAAAAAAATATATGTCTTCAAGCAGCATAGTGACACACTTTTTTGTATCCAGAGTGCATTGTAAAGTAGTCAGCATACAATATCTTAACTAATACAAAAAAATGACATATCAATCACTGTTATTGTGCTCCATCTTCAAATGACATTTCAGCTCTTTGTTTAGATAATAATAATTGTACACAACTCTGTAGAGCTTTGTTTCTTTAGTCTACCCATGCATAAAGCATTGTTATGTTTAATAGGAGGATTTCTACTTACAATATAATTACATTGTATGTATCTAATTAGTCTAACACTGTATTAGGTATTGATTGACAAGGTGGGCTGAAACATAGCAGGAATAGACTTCATGGTAAATATCAATGTTTGGTTTATAGCTGTAAAGAGATTTTAAAATGTACCTTGGTTAAAAATGGTAGTTGTGAATTATGGCAGTTTTAGTTTCACACTCTAACTGATTTACCAGTTGGGCTGCATCCACAGCGTGAAACTACTGTATCAAAATAGAGAATTACATAGCTTTCATAGGATAAGCTATTCATTTATATATTAAAGGGTTTTCCATATAAGCATTCATGCTCTAAATTCAACATACAATTTTAAAACTATATCTTACAGAAATATGCATAGATTACAGAATTATGCAAGAATTGAGAAGAGGAATTCTTGTGAATCCTTCTAATGTCAAAGGAATGTCTGTTACTTCCTCTAAAACCCTCACAGCTCCATGAGCAATATGTTTAAAAAAGCCTGGAAGAATAGATGGTTGAAGATAAAAAGATACTCTCTTATCAAGAGAGAAAGGAACTCAGAACAAAGTCGATCTCAAGGCACAAGGATTTACATTTGTACTTTTAACTGAAGCAATTACAAACTTTTCCTAAAAGAGAAGTTTGTTTCTTGTGGTGCTAAAGTCTCATTTGTGGCCTAATGCCGAATAGGCTGAGGAACTAAAGTCTGTGTTACTAATATTCTATTAATTAGAATTGGTAACTGATAATATAGTTACAGTTTTGAAAAATCAAATATATATGAACTCTTGTGAAAAAATGTTGCCATTGTTAATGGCACAGCAGTGTAAGTGCAAACACTTGTGATTACATTTGTCACAGGGATACCAAAGAGTGAGGGATGAGGTATCTCTCAGAAATATGTCTATTTGGAATTTTATGCTTCCAAGTGAGTGCTGCAAAAATTTGCTCTGGTCATTTTACAGCAAATGCTACCAAGGTTCATGTATTCTTTCAGGTAGGTTACTTAAAAAGGAGGTTCACCAAATTCTGCTTGTTTGGGTAGTTCTAAGTAGTGTCATACACTGTGATTAAACCTGGAAGTGATAAAGCCCTGGGTTCCTACAGGAAGGTTTTAGTCCTAAAGAACAAAGATGCGAATATGTTGAATAAGAAAAGATATCTTTTGGCTAAAAGTGATGCTGAAAAATCACTGAAGTAACCAAGAATCTAACTGGAAACTAACCAAGTATCTTGTGCTGGAAACTTTAGTCTCTATACGTAGTGGTGATAGGTGAATAATTCTTCATACTTTTGGTTTTTAATTTTTTAAAAAATAATTTTAAATAATTCTCTTAATTTCTGACAACTGTTTTCTGTGAGGCTATCAATGCCAACATTGCTCTGCTTCTTGCTTAGCTGAACTTGAAATTAAAAAGTGAAGGAAAAAAAAAGGAATAAAAAAGGAAAAAAGAAAAAGTAAAAAAAGGAAAATTAGAGAGTTGCACATAGTCAATATTTTGGATATGTCATGCCACTAGTTTTCCTGGAGTTTTCCTATGTTGCCACTAAACAAAGGAACTGGTGCCAGTTTATTTAGGAATAAACAAATACATAAACTCATGTTGACCTTGTCTTTTAAGGTTAAGGTGTGCCTCATAGAATACTTTCACTCATGAAATTATATGCTTGCAGATGACCTTGTAAATGTTTATAGATTTCCCTCCATTTTTTCATTTTAGAGTTGTCCTGATTAAGTGCACTAGAGTCACTATATATTAATGTGACAGCTCAAATTACGGGTAGCTTGTAGAATAAAAAAGTAGGTAAATTGAATAAATGGGGTTATACTAGGATAGCTAAATTAATTAATTTTATAGGAAAAAACCAGAGTCTCTCTAATACTTAAATATCTAGAAGGTGATTATTTGTAAATAAATAATGCATAGAGAATACTTTTAATAAATGTAGTTGGCCAGATTTATTATTCTCTTCCAGCAAGTATTTTGCAATAATTTCAGCAGAATGTTCCAATCTGACACCTAACCTAAATCTTCACCACTTTGCTCATCCTACCCCTCCATTTTCTGAATTCTTATATTTCTGAGTCGGCACATAGTAGCAATGACTGCTATAGAACCTTTTTTGCATTCGCAGAATTATTTAACATGGAAATAGAACCTTACTGACAATAGTGCCAGAATGCCTCAGTCTTAGGATGGCTGCCTTGAAGGTGAAAGAGGTTAATTTTATCAGCTCAACTCCTCAGTTCTTCTCACTTTAGATCTTTAAAGGTTACAGGATTAGACTACTTGCATTTATGACTTTGTGATGTGGACTTCTGTCCAGCATGACTGAAACTCCTACAGTAGCCTCTGCCCTCTCCTGAAACTCCTGCAGCAGCCTCTGCTGTCAGTGTATAATGATTTTCATTGATAACTGATATAGACGGATTTATTTTATCCTTCTAGCTTACTTGTCCAGTTTCAGTTGAAGGTTTCATATTGTCAGATTTGTTTAGAGTGTCAGACAGTCCCAACAAAAATCTGAATTTACAGATAGTCTGGCAACATACCAACTAACTACATTGAGGTTTGATGTAGAAAGAATGTCAAAGTGCCATAAGAGAAAGGATCAATCCCTAACTGTGACAATTAAAATGTTAAGTACCTAAATAAATGATGTTTCTCTTAGTACAGTTGCGTCTGGTTAATCTTTACTATGAATGGTGAAATGAATGTCAATAAAGATGGCTCTGTCTGCTAAACTAGCTTACAATTCTCACAAAGATTTAGTAATTTCTACACTTGGAATATTCTGAAACGCAGACCATATTCCTGTCATGGCAAATTAGGTCAATATGGAGAAACACGGAGTCATGGGATGATGAAACTTTAAAGAATACATTATGAACTGATGTCTTTTTAAATTAATTTTTCTTCTGTGACATTTAACAAATTGAATGTTAAACGCTGAGACACAGAAATGCTTTGTTTGATTACTAACAAACAGAGCAAAAGAGTTCCCTCAGCTGGTTTGTAACATAGTGATACAAAGCTGAGCTTAATGATAGATTTTGGAGATGCTGTTTGAGGTCCCTCATCCCTCAGCTATGTTAGACGTGTATTGGTACGCCACAATACAGTCCACATGATTTATTAAGCTCTTTGTGTACTTCTATGGAGCTACTTCAGGAACTTTCAATTTTGCCTTTGCCATATTCCATGAGGAATTTTTAGAATCTCAAGACTGCAAAAACAAATGCAGCAATTCTGCAATCCACATACCTCAGAAGGTACCTCTCTGTCATCAGCACATACCAATGTCTTGTGTGAACTGTTTTTTCATGGTAAAAAAGGCAAGAGATTTAGTAAAGCTATGCAGAGTTGAACACTGAATGAATCCCCTTCCCTGCTTGCAAGGGTGGAAGTCACACTCCAGACACAATGAGAGCAAAAAAAGTTAACCTTTAATTTTTTAACCATTTTTTCCTTAGGTGCAAAACAGAAAGGGCAACATTAGTTTCTGCAACCAACAGCAAAGGTGACAATGAAATTTGTGTAAAACTTCTAGGTCTCCAGCCAGGAGGCTAACAGAGCAGCCTGCAAACTCATGATTCAAGAGCACATGTATTATATTGCAGACCAGCATTACATAAGATATGTATTATTCAGTTCATGACAGGTCCTAAACTGCAGTCATGAATGTTGTAGTGCACTCTGAATGCTTCTTTGTTAAACACTTGGTGCAATGAAGTCATTGAAAGGATTATCACAAAGTGTAAATCATGAAGTCAGGATACATCTTGGTTTCCTGCTAATATCAACAATATCTATAATTAGTAAGTTATTGACCATGTAACATCTCATTTATTAATAAATAAAAATATATATTCATAATTCTATTCCTGAGACAAACATGTTTTGGGATTTGCTCACTTGGAAAGAAATTATGGAATGTGAAATAGCAATAAGGTCTCCTAACTTCTGCCCTGGCTGCTCCTAACTAGATAACACTTTTGAATTATAATTTAACTGTATGACTAATATTATATATGCAATAATAAATTAGACACTTGGGGCATAGGATAAGGGACTTAAAAGTCTGTCTTTGTCTCGGGACTGTAATTGTTTATTTACCTCTGTGTGATTCAAACCTGAAAGTATCCTCTTATACCTCAGTGTTTATATTATAAATTTGGGTACGATCACACTTTTTTCTTGCTCTTTTTGTAAGTGGCAACTGTGGTGAAAGGAGTAAACATAATTTTGTTTCCACTGATGATCATTTTTTGAGAGATGCTTGATTTTTTAAAGACATATAGTAATTTACTGTGTAATACATAAATAAATTGACATATATTTAATTTTTTTCTATAAAATAATCTGGCATTAAATTTGATGGTAAATGGAGGAATTAAAATAGAATAGAATAGAACTGTGGCATTTATTGGTGGGGTCTTTTACATAAGAGCATGAAATTACTTGCAGTCCTAGTGACTTATTATGTGAAGTGCACAAGTTGTATCTCCCTGTCCAACAGTCCAGCTGAATGTGGTAGATCATTATTCTTACTTTTTACCTCCTTATCTCTGACCATTTCTTCTCCCCACTTCCTCTCATCTAATCAGAACAGGAGGTCACAGCTCTGAGATGCTGTGGTACTGCTGCTGCTTCCTATAACACATGCAGTTCAAAAGTAAGGCCTCAGGCAATGAGAATCAAAAACGTCTTACTTGAATACGATGCAGAAGTTTGAGAAATGGGAAGTATGGAAACAGCAGAGTTGCAATGCACAGATACACACTTGGACTGCCCACCTGGAAAGCTGCTCTGCAGAGTAGTACCTGGGTGTCCTGGTGGACACTAAGCTCAAGTGAAGCAGCCAGTGTCCTTGCCACAGGGAAGGACAATGGCATCCTGGATTAATTCATGTGGTTGCTGCTGGGGCAAGGGAGGTGATCTTCTCCCTTAGCTCAGCACTGGTGAGGCCATTCTTGAAGTACTGTCCCAAATTCTGAACTTCTCAGTCCTGGAGAGTAGCAGATAGTACTGGACACTACTCCAGATACACTGGAGAGAGTCCAGCAAAGGGCCATAAAGATGATGAAGGGGTTGAAGTATCTCTCCTATGAGGAAAGGCTGAGAGAGCTGGGACTGGTTAGCTTGAAGAAGAGAAGGCTCAGGAGGAAAGTTGTCAATGTATATAAATATCTGCAGGGAGTGTGAAAAAAAGCATGGAGCCAGGCTTTTTCAGTGGTACCCAGTGACAGGACCAGAGGCAATAGGTTCAAGCTGAAACACAGGTTGTTTCCTCTGAACATCTAGAAACACGCTTTCACTGTGAGGGTAACTGAGCACTGGCACAGGCTGCCCAGAGAGGCTGTGGAATCTCCCTCCTCAAAAGCTATTTGGACGTGGTCCTGGGCAACCAGTCTTAGGTGGCCCTGTTTATGCAACGGAAGTTAAACCAGGGAACTTCCAGAGCTCTCTTCCAGCCTCAACCATTTAGTGATCCTGTGAAAGGCTGAGAGGCATGTGGAATGTAGTATTTAAGTGTTTATTTGGGAACGCCAAGTTAGAGAATGGTGATGCCAGGAACATCATGCTGTGACCTGGCTCCGGAAATTAATTTGAAGGTTGATTTCTATATGCAACTTTGTAGTGCAGTTCAGAAAAGAGTGTGATGGTGTCTGATATACTTAGATTCAGGTGGTGGGGATATAATTATTTCAGGGATAGGAAGCAGGTGATTTCTAATTTCACACATGCTGCAAAGGAAGCTTCACTTAGGTCCCCCTGTGTAAAAGTACTATCACCCTTAATGCCTTCTCTTGAATTGTTTCTTCTGCCTCATCCCCTCACAGGGAAAGAAATAAGTATATTTACTGCTTGGACACATGATCTGGAAGCACAGAAGGTATCTTCAATGCCTTTTATTTGCAGAGTAAGCTGCTAAACCATGGCCAGAAATGTTATTTAATATATATTTTCTCCATAGCAATAGCTAAAGCTTTTTCATGGATAGAATTAAGAGGCTTCCTACAGAACTTGCTGGCTGCTGAGAGGTAGCTATGTGTTCCCACTGATTTATGCTGTTATTCCCACTGAGTCTTGGCCATCTAATCTGAGACCTTGATAGCAGAAAGGAATTCAAGCCGCTTAAAAGTTTAGGCATTACAAATCCCAGCACAGCAGCACCCAATTCATTTCATATATCTTGCCCTCAGTGTCTAACACACACATTTTATCAGCAGCTTGTAGGGCATGCAGTCAGACAATTTCCATTATGGTCAGTGAAATAGCATGGTTAAAATCCTGTGCAATGCTTTATAAATTTAAATTTAAGCATAAATGTTCTGTAACAAGATTATTGTATCTGATCTGATGGTTGGAGAAAGCTCAGTCATTTTGTATTGTCAGCACTTGGAGCAGTCATTGATGTATTAAGCTCTTACACAAGTCATGGCATCTTACTTGAACCAACGTGCAGCCGCAAGGGATTTCAGTTGAAAGAGTAGATGCAAGATACACATTTATAACAGTGAGGGCAATCAGCTTTGCAATGGATTAGTGAAGAATATGGTAAATTCGTCATCACTTGGAGTCCTTTTATCAATGTCAGGTGTCTTTCTTAAAGAAACAATCTATTTCAGTAACACTTTATTAGGTTATATGCACAAATAAGGAAAAGAAATCTATAGTTTTCATGCAGAAAATTGGTTCAGATTAGCACAGTTTCCACTTCTGTTCTTAGTAATTTATGGTAAGTAAGGTTATGAGAAAAAAAATAATTGAGACAAACTACCAGATTGTTTCCCTCAAAACCATTAAAACAGGAAGTAAGCTGTGACAGTATAGTCCTGAAATTGCTGCCTTTACAATCAAAGAATCATAGAATTGTTTAGATTGGAAAAGACCTCTAGGATCATTGAGACCAACTGTTAACCCGCTAGTGCCAACTACACCACAAAATCGTGTCCCTAAGCATCACATCTGCACACCTTTTAAATATCCCCATATGGGGATTCCACCACTGTCCTGGGCGATCTGTTTCGATGTTGAGCAAATCTTGTAATTAAGAATTTTTCCCTAATATCCAAAATAAACCTTCTCTGGGGCAAATTGAGGACACTTGGTCTCATTCTGTCACTTGCTACTTGGGAGAAGAGACCAACTTCCACTTGGCTACAGCCTCCTTTGAAGTAGTCAGAGAGAACAAGATTCCTCAGCTTCCTTTTCTTCAGGGTAAACAACCCCAGCTCCCTCAACTGCTCTTCACAGGACTTTGCTCCAGACCCTTTCCCAGTTCTGTTGCCCTTCTCTGGATGCCCCCCAGCACCTCAACATTTTTCTTGTAGTGAGGGGCCCAAAACTGAACACATGATTTGAGGTGTGGCCTCACCAGTGTCAAGTACAGGGAAAAAATCCCTGCCCTGGTCCTGCTGGCCTGGTCCTGATCCAGGCCAGGATGCCACTGGCCCTCTTGGCCACCTGGGCACACGCTGGCTCATGTTCAGCAGCTGTTGATCAACATCCTCAGACCCTTTTCCACTGGGCAGCTTTCCAGCCACTCTGCCCCTAGCCTGTCATGCTGCCTGGGGTTGTTGTGACTCAGGTGCAGGACTCAGCACTTTGCACTGTTGAACCTCATACTGTTGGCCTCAGCCCATTAATCCAGCCTGTCCAGACCCCTCTGCAGACCCTTCCTGCCCTCCAGGAGATCAACACTCCCGCCCAGCTTGCTGGGAAACAAACTTACTGGGGTACACTCAATCACTCAATCCTCCTGTTTGGATCACGGATAAAGGTGTTGAATAGGACGGGGCTCAGTGGGAAAACACCAATGAACCCTGGGAAACACCAATTGTGACTGGCTGTCAGCTGGATTTAGTTCCATGCACCATCACTTTAGGCTCAACCATCCAGACAGTTCTTTACCCAGTGAAAACTACATCCATCCAAACCATGGGAAGTCAATTTCTCCAGGAGAGTGTGTTCCTTCCAGAGCAATCCACTCTAAATTTAACCTAAATTATGAAACTCCTGACTCCATGGGTATACTGAAAACTTTTTTCTGTCTGTTTACATACTTTAAAACATTGTCATCTCTGCCTGCATATGATGGATCTAGCACTTACCTACACACGGGATAGAATTTTCTGAAGCAAATCCCTTTTGTCAAAATGAGTTTTGCAAGTGTAAACTCCATTACTTACATGTGTGAATGCTTATGACTATGTATTTGAAAGCTTCTTTCAAAATGTATTCTGTTAAATGAACACGCAAATTAGCAAGACTAGTATGATTCTCCAGATGAAATCTTTCCTTTAAAATAAATGTGATATTTCACCAGAAGTAAATGGAAACACTTATAGAACTGGGTTGATAAACAATATTGAGTTTGGGTAGATTTGTAGCAATTGATGTTTTAACAAAATTGGAGATGCATTTTAACAGGCATTTTAGCTTGACTTGTCTAAAATAATAAATTTTAGTAGCCCAACCTAGACATGATAAAGGTATGAATCAACTTTTCCACCTTCTTCAAGCAGAGATCTCAGGCATGTATGGTATCTGTGATGGTGAAAAGGTGTTTGGATATTACACAAAGATGGTTGTCAAAAGGTAACTCTTAATTCAATATCACATCGAGGGTTTACATGCTGATAGAGAAATCAGAAAAACATCATAGACAAATAACTCTACTATTTGTGTTCTTTGCAGCAATTAGCAAAATGCTGACTTCATTTATATTGCGGTTATTAAAAAAAACAAACTGGAAATATCCGAGTCTATTCTTAAGCAAACTATTCAGATGTATACTAATTCAGAGGTAGAACATATGCCTACATCCTAATTTTAAATGAAATTTTTCCATTCTCAAAAAGCTGAAGAATCTGCCTGTTAAGGATTTAACTGCAAAATTCAGGTTTCAAATATTGGAGTGCAACATGCTTCTACTGCTGTACTATGTTCTACAAAAATACACAACATTCTTTCTGTTTGTTTTTGCTCATTTTAGATGGGATTCATACTTCTGTTAAATGAACTGAAAATGAACATGCATAGTGAGACTGGCTACATTAGCTACTGCTAGTTTTTACAACCCAGTTTTTTATTTTGGCAAGCGTAAATCTTGGATGACCTTTAGCTATTAGAAAAGGTATAGTAAATACCTTAATGCACCACAGCTGTGAAAGGTTGAGAAAGTACTGTGCCAGTTTTTAGCTCTTGTATTTGCTATTATCAAGACAAGATGCACATTAAAAACTACCTGCAAGTTGCAACTGCTTTCTGTGAAATTTGTTCTTCCCCCATTCTCCACTTGTGCCAATTCTCTAAGTCTTTTAGATTGCAGCCTAATGCATCTACATCCTTTTCTGTGGCTTAGCAGTAATTTCTCTATTCTTTCTCCTTCTCATTGCAATATTTAAGTCATATATGCATGATGCTTGGGATATTACAGACCTCCAGAAGATTACCTGATAACAGCTCTAGTGAAAAACATTTCATTAGGGAAAATGGTTGGGTGTTTGGGATGTTTGTTTCTTTAAGACAGAGACTAATGAGCAGCTATATCTATCATCGTTTGCCCGTATATAAGAATACTGTAAAGAGTTCTTGAAGTGAACTTTGGCATAAGGAAGAGTTTTCCAGCTCTTGAAGCTAGAAAAACTCTTTAAAAAAAATTAGACATGGGTGTTCTAGAATCCCTTTACCTGGATATTTTAAAGAATAAATTAAATAGACTCTGACAGCTATGGTCTTGACGAAGCCTCAGAGGAAAAGAAAGGTCTAGATTAAATCCTAGCTCATTCCTTTTCAGTATGTAATTACACTTTCCAGTCAGAATAAGTTTATTTTGTCAGCATTATTTGGTTAGAAAGCATATGCTTTGTGACTTTTTGGCAATTGTTAGTAACATTGTTTAGTGAATTGTTGCCAAATACCTTGCTGAAGAGGATTATCTAATGAATGCCATCTTTACTCCTTTACTGTTTGGGACACAGAGGAGATTTGACAATAAGGTGAAAGATACATATTTGCTAATGGCTGTGTTTTTTCACCTGG
This sequence comes from Illadopsis cleaveri, assembly GCA_013399915.1. Taxonomy (NCBI): domain Eukaryota; kingdom Metazoa; phylum Chordata; class Aves; order Passeriformes; family Timaliidae; genus Illadopsis; species Illadopsis cleaveri. The sequence continues at coordinate 797,616 of VXBB01009758.1, forward strand.
GTTATCATATATAGAGATCAGGCCACTCAGGGAGACACAGCGCTCCTTTCTGATTTTTGCTATGGTTTGGTTATTATTCACATCCTTGAGAGTCAGGGAAAATCATGAATGAATAGACTCAGGGTTTATAACACAGAATCAAAGAATGGCTGAGGTTGGAAGACAGCTCTGAAGATCATCTAGTCTAGCCTACCCGCACAGAGTGGGCTAGAGCAGGATTGTGTACAGTAAGGTTTTTATTTTGTCCAAGGATGGAGGCTCCCTGCCCTTTTGGGCAATCTCTTACAGTGTCTGACCACCACTTCGGTAAAAGAAATTTTTCTTGTTCCCATCACCTCCTGCACTTCAGTACGTTAATAATCCAGACTTAGGAGAGCCCAGTACCAGTTCATCACTCCAGATATTTCTCAGTGTAAAACTTTGTATTTCCTTTTATTGAATTTAACTTTTAGCAAAGTTTATTATACTTTTCTAATGATTAAGCTTAAGCATCTAATCCAACTGCTGATATGTCACATTTTACTTGTATACTGTTAAGTGTTGTATCAGTCAGTACATAGTAAATATCACCTCATGTATTTTCTCAACATATTTATTTAATTAGAAATGAATCAGTAAAAGCTGGGCTATTTCTCACTTAAATTAATTGATTCATTTTTTCTATACAGTCCACTTTTCAAGCTTAATTATAAACTTTAGTAAGTCTACCTGAGGAAGGATAAGAGAAAACAAAGCTCTCCAAAGCAGGTCTCATTCCACCCACAGAAATACATCTGAAACACATATGTTGACTCACTGTCTGGAAATCCTCTCGTTCTCAACTGACTACAGATGGAATTTGCATGAGCAGTATTTGTTGACTACAGAGAAATGAGAAGTGGTCATCTAAATGTGGGGATCTGGGGGTATTGTCATTCTTACCTAACATGGATGAAATACACATGGATTTGCCCATTAGATACACTCCTGTATATAAGTTTAAATATTTCACAGCCCTGGCACCAAAAATTGTTTTAAAAGTAATAATGAAATAAATTGTTCTTAAAATTTATTTTACAAGTATTGACAAAATGTCTGTATATTTCAGGTGCAGCAGTGCTTTTCACTAAGTTTTACATGTTATAAAGCAAAGTTTCCTGATTTTGTCTGGCCTTAAACACTAAAATATGCTTTCTTCAAGTTATCATCTAAATTATTGTCCATACTAGTTTCCAAAGATTGATCCATTTCTGCCCTACAAGAAGGTAATAAAGAATCAAGTTACATCTGGTTTGATTTCCCTCTAATGAAACAGCCAATTGCCCCATGTCAGAAAAGATCTACTGTAGGTATTCTTCTGGGATTTACCTGGCTTTTGCCAGTCAATAAAGAAATAAGATCTAACATTTCATTTATAAAACATGAATTCCTCTGGGTTAGAAGCATCAAGAATGATAACAGGTTTTTACTCTTACATACAGAATATTTTAGCAAGATTTTTTTTGCTATCTACCATTAAGAAAACAAAAATTACCATTCTTTGTGATTTTAGGACTGGTATACTTGTTTTACTGTGCAACAAGATAGTTTTCTGCAGGGCTTACAAATGTTTAACTGCAATAATGAGGAAAGAGTTAAATAAAATTGCCCTAACAAGCCTCACAAGTGAGATGAAGGATGTTCCAGTTTGCAGTAGAAGGGTTTTCAATGTACAAATTTCCATTTTGTAGCGAATTCCTCAAGGCACAATTTTTATTCTTCATTTATTTATCTTCCATGAATACGTCTGCATTTGATTTGACTCAGCTTTTCCCTTGTCTTTGTTGCCTCACTTGTAGCAGGTTTTTTTACAATTTGACTGCACCATTCCTCATCCAAATGATGCTTCTGATCAGAGGTAGTTCCATTCAGCATTTGGAAGTAGAAAAGAAATTAATTCCTCAGCTTGGAAGATATTACAGCCACTTTCCCAGAAATAATGCTTTTGTCTCCAGACAAGTCCTTTAATCTAAAATTCTTATCAGAAATATAAAAATGGTATTAGTCCTAGAAGCAGCACGTTTTAAACGGAGTTGTTAAGTGGTTCTGTTTGTCCACTCCCTCCACACCAGCTGCTCAACCTAGTGTTTTGCTGGGCCCTTTTAGTCCCTGGTTCCCTCCAAACTTTTAAGTCTCGCTTATCTTAGCGCCCTGAGTCATGCCAACAAAACACCTCCCAGATATCCCTGTCTTCTTCCACTTGAATGCTGGTTACCTTCTTTGCTCTTGCCGTTCTCCAGAGAGACTATTCCCATCTTTTCTCCAGTTTCCTCTCTAATCTGCAAACTGGGCTGGGAAGAACATGGGCTCTTCTGCCAGATGAACTGAGTTATGTAAATGCTGATTGATTGGGAGACCCATCTGGCCTGTTCCCCTGCCTCTCCGCCCCCAACTGCCAGGTGGACCAAAAAACTGTTCTGCTCCTTGACAGGCCAGAAAAAAAAAGAAAAAAAAAAAAAAAGGGAGTGCTGTGAGACAGTCACAGTGCATTTGCAGAAATGCGCTGCTGTGCATGCCAAAGCCCTGATCCTCCCCACTCATCCTGGCATGCTTTTCTTTCTCCGAGAGAGCAATGAATCCCCTTTCTGTGTTCATGGGGTCCAAGAAGCAGAAAGGTGCTGGTATGTCTTGGTCAGAAGACAGCCTAAGGTACTTGCTTTTGAATTTCTGTGGTTTAATATAGTCTGTGTCACTCACTGGCTGTATATTAAAGCCTTGGCTCTAGCCGAGAGGAATTCAGGTAGGTTAATTAGTTAAACATTTTCATATTGGGGGTTACAAGACCTTTCAGGTCCACAGGGAACATACAAATGATGCCATCCTCCAGGATAATATAGCATGTTCTTTGCCTCTGTGACTGCCTTTATATAGCCCCAGACTGGATTTTTAGTATTTCTGGAACTTGTTGGTGATCAAACAATGTCCATGAAGTACTTTAACAATTTTTATCTCAGTCTTTGAAAAACATCTTGTAGTTTTTACAGAGCTTCATCTCTGACCTACCTTCCATATCTTTATCCATGGCATGAACAGCCATCACCATCCAAGTAGTGTCAGTTGAGAATAAATCCCCCAGCAATTAGGAAGAAAATCCCTTCTTACCTTCTTACTGCTCTTCTGTATGCAATATTCTTTCTTTGATACTTTTTTTTAAAAATAACAACAGATGATGTCTAAATAGGAAAAGCAAATATATCTACATCTAATGATATTCAAGATTGCAGCACCCTTATTAGCTGTTTTCAAGAAGTTTTGAAGTGGCAAGTTTTAAAAATTACCAAGAACAATACTCAAGAAATTCATGTCAGTGATGAGATCTGAACTAGTACACTGGCACTGCAAATCTCCTCACTTCATGTGCTTCTTCTTGCTCATTGTGACATCACACTCACTGAGAAATAAACTCTTCTTCTGCTTTCAAATTCTGACACAATCACAGCACTAGGGTTGGAAGGTGAAGCTTTTGAGGAGTGCAGTAATTTACCATTGTGCCATTTCTGCACTCTAAATTAAGGGTTGCAGTGACAGTAACTATTGAGAAAATTAGGATGCTAGTATGGCAAGTCTTTTTTCTACTCTGGCAGAGTATCAAAATTTCTCACTACAAGTATTCAGCATTAATAGATAAGTTCCTAGCATCAAAGTGAAGGTAGAATGTGAAGGAACCTGCTAGAACATGAATTAATCTTCATACAGCAATGAAGAGAGGCAGTGCTACATTATGAGTTTGGGTGGAAATTCTCAAGTCTCTTTTCCTTCAGTTTCAAATTTATATACTACAGATTCACCAATGATGTGTGTTATTTATTATAGTTTCCTTGAGTCACAAAATATGAGGGCAATGAGGGGCTTTTGCTTTCATTTTGGCCAAATTCAGCCTTTTTTCTCCCAAAGGAGCTTTCTTCTTTATGTACTATATGAATGAAAAGGTTCTGTGAAGCACTGAGGTGTTGTAGTTGCATCTGTATGTCTATCATATGTCTGTCAGTTGGTCATTTTTGTAATGCTGCTTTGAGTGGGGTGTCTTCTCTGAAGGGGAAGAACATCTCCCTGAGCAGGCCCAAGCATTGATTTTGCCAACAAGCCAAAATGAGGCAATGTAAGACAGATATTCCGTAAGTGTAAAGTAAAATTTAATTTCAGTCATTTTTCCTTTAATGAATCATTATAGTTCTGTTACTGAAATATATTACATTAGCATAAAAATTCACTTTTAAATGAGACAATCAGTATTAGCAATCATATCTATTCTCTATAATAGTTTATTTACGTGGTGTAGACAACTCAGACAAAACCACTTGTGAATAAATATTATTTTGTTACATTGGTAAATGTATCTTTTTGTATTTCAAAATCATTTAGGCTGTCTTTGAGCTTAGTATCCTTGAATGAAAACAGCCAAGTTGTTTCCTTTTTTTTGAATCACTGAACTGAACAGAATTCCTGAGCTGGCTGAATAATTCTGTGTGACGACTCCTAGACATCTAGGCCTCCAAACTCTGTAGACAAATACGTGAAAATTTTGTTATGTGTGTTCATACATTTCCTGCTTTTAAAAAGATGAACATAATTTTTAGCACCACCAGGAGGGGAAGATGGTCTCTGTCATAAGTAGATGTTTTCAAACATATATTGAACTCATGGCATCCATAGCCATGCTCCCAACATTTTTTAAATCTTTCATTTCTGGCCTTCTGTAGCTCAGAAGTAGATTGTGAACCTAATGTAGACAGTCAAACATGTAAAATCTAGCCTTTGAAATCTGAGCAGCTTTCTCTTGGCTTCTTTTTATTTCACTCATTAAGATAAACACTTACTTCCAGAGAAACCAGTTTTAGCTGTAGGAAAGGAAGGATGGAAACCACTCCAGTAAGAATGTGAAGTGAGATCTTACAGTGACTACCTGTGATGATTTCAACAATAGTTCTCATAGGAATTGCGCAAATGGAGTTTTTCAATTCCACATCCTTTCCTGTGGCTCACAACTATGAATAACATTTTAGTTTTAAGGATTTAATGAAAAATCAAACAGGATTTCCTTTTACTACAACTAAAAGCTGCATTTTTTTCACCATGTCCCATTTTTGGGTACTTTCTTTTCTGAAAGATCAATAACAACATGTGGTCTTTCCTCATCTTTTACACACTGGTTTGACTTGTTTTTTTAGTTACTAAAATCACTACTAATGTGATTTCACTAGTTTCAGCAATGCTGATGTATTTCCAAAGCTATCAATAGCAAGAGGAATATAAACTCTGCAATTAGAGTTTAGTTTTGCTTTATCCGTTGTATCTTTTCCTTCTGGTCCTTGTTTTGCATCCTTATTAAAGCTGAACATGTCACATTACTTAAACATACACAAGATACTTGTCAGAACAGTAAAGTGCTCTATGGACACTGCAGTCTGCACTGTAGTTTGTACTGCAGCCTCCGTTTGTACCTCTGCTGTAACAATTACTTATTTTATGTTTTGCCATAACAGTGTTATACTGCTCCTATACACACCATAATTGTAAGACATACTGTGCTTCTGCATTCATTTAAAGAGCGACTACTTGATAAGTACAAAGTAATTAAGCAATAAGACATGACAGGCAGTGCATTTCTGGGGAGTTATTGCACTTCTCAGATGTCTTGAAAGATATGAGGCTAAAGGTTGAGTGACTTCAGCCACCTGAGAAGTGGAATAATCCCCCAGAAATGCATTGCTTACCACAGTTTATTGCTATTATGAAATGGAAATTATGAAACCAAAATAGGATGAAAAGATTAGATCTGTGCATTTATGGAGGATTACTTATACATGTATGACATCATTGTCAGCTCTATATGTGTCCTGAGAGTTTTTAAAGACACTTTAGAATCAGCACGTGAGAAACACAACTCATCCAAAACTGCTGCTTCAGCACTCCTCATTACCAACTTTACTTAGACCAGCCCCCCAACATTTCCCTACAAAATGATATTTGTATTCTCGGTACAGACTTTGTCTCTGATACTAATCACACAATCTCAGGGGGTGTGGTTATTCTGAAATAATCATACCCCCTGGAGGATTAGAGGCATTTGGTTGCTTCCTTGCCTTGTAACACCCCAAGGTCATTATCTCATGATAATCACATCTTCTGGAGTTGCCTTATTGCTTAAGTGTAACACTAAATTTTAATTACAATGAAATAGAGCTCTTCTGGTAGTTTATACAATATCCTGTGTGCTCAAAGCCAGATGGAAATAATGCCTAGCTTTTACTGTAATAGCATGTGATGGGCTTGTGCTCCAGCACAATAAATGGTTATGTTTTTGTTGATTTTTGATGAGAAAATAATTTTGAACTAAATTTGCAACATACCAGTATCAAATTTAACTTGGAATATTTTTATTCTGATTTGTTGTAAATAAATTTTAAACTAAAAAAAAAAAAAAGACATACACTGATAGCATTCCAAATTACCACTAGCACTGATTACTGAATTTCACATGAGTTTTCTAAAGGTAGGGAGAATAACATTTGGTTCTTTAGACATTTCAATCAGTCTTCAGTAAAATATGACTTCTGCATTGAAATTTGAGATACCAAATTTCAAATAAGATTTAAGATTTCTGATTCTTTCAAAAGACTCCAAAAATAAAAAATAATAAAATTCATACAGCATTCAGATAAGGAATGCATCTCTCATATCTCAACTCCTCAACTCTGAAGCTGGAACTGGCATTACATTATTAGAGATTTTCTGAGAAAGGAGAAACAACTTAAATTTTCAAGGTTTTTCTCTTGTCAGTCAGAGTTAACCATTATATGATGATTTTGGTTAAGAATTTAAATGTGCACAAACTTGTTATCCATTTTCAATTGTTTACATATCAATATCTTAAATATTTTTAAACAACCCTCTGCTTTAAATAGAGAAGTTATGGTATTTTGTATTTACCAGTTCCCTGGTAAGGATACTTGATTGTATAGAAAATACAAATTTTCAAGTGAAATAGATGCAAACATATAAGATATATTAAATCCAATAATTTAAACAACAGAACAAGAAAACAAACAAAGTAAAAAACATAAGATCTGTTAGGTTACATGGTACTATCTGAATGCATTATGTTTATATTTGGTTCTACACTGTTTTGATCCCACTTAGAGCTGCACTTGTATCTTGAGGCATTTAGAGATAGATGTTTGTAACTCTTTTGATATAACACAGCATTTTTTCAGAACACTTTGAAAATATCATTTTCATTCTTACTCTTTTTTAGATATCTACAACAGAGATAATAATATGAAATTCCTTGTGAAAATGATCAAAATATACGATCCTAGTTTTTTCAGTTTTTATTTTGTTGTGTTTTACCTTTCTGCTCAACAATTTGTCAATTAAATGTTAATATTGAATTTACGTCTTCAAGGGGCATGTCCTGACATTTGTATTGCTGTTAACATATACTTTATTTCCTTATTAACTCAGCATGAAAACAAAAATATTCTGCCCTAGTAGTATCACAGATAAGGTGTGCTGTTATGTGCTTGTAGGAGAGAGTTTCAGGTAGATCACTTGGCCTCAACAAGTCTCCCTATTGCCAATGCCTTTTCTCCCACCCACTAATGCCTTCCTGAAAACCAGTGACCATTTCTCAGCTGACTTATTAGGAATGGATGTCATGAAGATCTTAAGCTTCTATATGCCTCATGAAAAGAGTGTGCCTCAAACAAGGTATTTCTTAGTGTTCCTCCTTAGAGTCCTTAGAGTTCCTTAATGTATATGAGGAAAACTTTCTTATTGAGGAAAAAAATTGACACCTCATAAGACTGGTATGTGACAGAAATCAAATTTCATTAGATCTAATTCTAGTTCATCTATTTTTTAGATTTTTTTAATGTTTTCTTTGAAGAGAGACAAATTCTTTCCTAATATGCCTTTTGAAATCAATAAATCACTTGAGGAAGAATTAGTTCTAACCTGCAATGTCAGAGATCTGTTGGCTTCACTAGGATTATGGTGTGTAGCAAATAGTAAAATTTCACCAATCCTTCTGATACAAAACTAAATTGATTCTGTAGTATGGGACAACAAAACATAATCAGGTTTCTGCTGTGCTGAAGTTTGCTGTCACTGACAAGCATTCATTATTTTTTAGTATTGATGCTGAATTGCCTAAGAGAGAAAAAATGTTTTATTTTTGTTACTTTGTTGAGGGACAATAATAATAATAATAATAATAATAATAATAATAATAATAATAATAATAATACAGTGTTAGGAAACCAAATTATTAACTGTTGCATAAAGTAACCATACTGTGAATATTTCACCCTTACCAAAGCCTCTTATCTTGTTCTGCTTTTACACATAGGTCATATTATGCACTGCTTTGTGCTAGTTTGACAAGAACTAATGTGGATACTTAAATATTTTAAAGGCTGCACATTTCAGAATGATAAAATACTTAGCTGATCTTCCTTTCCTGTTGAATTTGTGGCTAATGATAAAATAATTCAATTTTTTTTTGTCTATAAGAGATTTTTAATAACAAACACTAAAAGTACTTTTGAGGAAAAATCTTCATATAGGGCCATGCAATGACACTTTTTAACTACAGTTGTTTTTTATTCAGCTATAAAATCTATCTTTCATATAGAAACCCACTTACATGTCTTACTTCAGTGAAGGTTATTTGTAGACTGAAGGTCTTTTCTTGTCAAGATATGATGAATACCATGTGTGAAGACAGAAGAGCATCAGGACCTGTATTAGCCGGAAAACCCACTGATCTGTGAATAACCTAAAAAAGAAAACCTGAAGATTAGCAACGTCGCTTTTAAGAATGATCCATCAAATTCAACAAGCAGATTCACAGAGATGAATCATCTAGTTCCTTTTATTCCAACAATACAGTAAAGGTTATTTCCCTTCCTTACAAATAGAAGTTCCAAAATACAAGAAATAGAGACTTGTGAGTCCTTTTTCAGTCATAAGGCAATGAATCTACATTTTTTCCTTCAGTGTGGTTTTTAAACTTTTTTTTAATTTGTCACTTGAAATATGTGTGGCTTAGCCCATCTAGTACACAGCTAAATTTTGTGATTATGGCCCATTTTTAAATGAGGTTGTATTTTCTGCAAAGATTAGGTCCACTGTCAAAACCATTTTAAAAAGCACAAAAGAGATTTTATGCAATTTTTAGCAATTTTTGTTAGTTTATCACAGCATATTGAACTATTGCGTCCTCCTAGCTTGAAAATCCAGTGGGACCACCATGATAACCTTCTGTGATGTCTAAAAAAACTTGGAATTCTCCTCAGCCCTCTCCTCTCCTCTCCTCTCCTCTCTTTGGCCCAAGATTCAATAGTGTCCATTAAAGGAGAATGGACCATTCAAACCATTGGTGGATTATTACTTATTTTATGTTTTGCCATAACAGTGTTATTTGCATGGATATTTACTCAGAAATTGTCACTTGTAGCTAGAACTTTCATGTCAAGATTTCTGGTTTCTAGCCATTGATGGTTTGAATATCAGACTGAAAAGTTAGTGATAAAAAAACCTTTTACAAATACTTCATTTTATGTTGTGATCCTCACTAAGCATAACCATTGTTTGGCATAAGAAATGGTTAAAAGACAGGAATGTTATATCTGATTCAAACTGCTTTCTTTTGTATTGACTTTGCATTCCCCTTTATAACATTAGCTTGACATTTGTAAAGAAGGTTACTTTCCAGCACCTAAACAATGCAGAAAGATCTGGGATTTTCACAATAATTTTGCATTTTACTCCTATTTCTGGGACATCAGGGCCAAGAACTACCTTCAATACCCAAATATTTTAAAAAGAGTATTTAGATGTGAGATTATCTTTATAACTTCAGTGCATTTGGAAAGAGACTGGACTATCTTCAAGCCACAGTTCTTACATTCTGGAGAATAAGATAGCTGGTTTATCATTATGGACAAATGGAGAACAAATTAAATAGAGTGTTTGAAAAAAATTACAATAAAGCACAATTTTTATTTCTTTAATGGCGGAGAAGTGAACACTCAGTGGAAAGGTCATGGGAAGCAGTTACTTTTTACAAGGGTTATGAGAAGAAAGCAAAATTTTATCAGTTAACTCTCATCAGCTAATATGAAGATGTGATAAGTAAATTTAAATATGGATATATTGCAGATTTCTGTACATCCAAAAGGGTGCTCTGCTTGTGCTTGCTGCAGATGCCCTCCACTATGCAGGACAAACATTTTGTCCCTCTTAGTGCCGAAGCATCATTGCCATGGGTGTCTGTGTAGTAGGGAAGGGGAGACCAACGTGACGCATGGCTCCTCTACCAGCCTGGGGGATGCTGAGCTCAGGGGCAGCCTTCTGTGTTTCTGACATTCAGGGGTCCTGAATTCCTCACTTTCTGGGCTTGCCGTCAGAAGTGAAAGAGGTTGGTTTTTTCTGTTAATACCCGTCACTTCAGCTCAGAGCCAGTCATGCATTAGCATGCATTTTCTCCCTAAAATAATCTTCCTAATAAAATCCTGTGACAAACAACTTTTATGTACTTCCTCCTTTCCTTTCATCTATGTAACTCCAAATTTTACTGGACACAATAAACTTTTCAACTATGAACAAGGGAATTGCAACATTTTTTAGGAGCCATCAGGTGACAAAATTCCATTTCTCTTCCCTTTAAATGGTAGTAATTATTTATACTGTGATATAAAGCCTTTTTTGCAATGTTATTTATATAGTAATTTTCATTATGCAAATTAAATAATAAAATAGCAGCAATGTAACATAACTAATGATTTATAGTTACAGGAATGAGAACCTTATGGCTTGAACCATCTCAGAATATCTGGAATAACCTTGAGGGCATTTGAACACTTAAGCATCATCCATATAGAGGTCTTAAAACTAATAAAGGATAAACACAAAGTGGATCTAGAGTATTTATAATAAATTCACTATTTAGAGGGGCTCCGGGATGCGCATTTAGAATTTCAGGTTTTGTGAAGGCTAGGCATATCTAAATTTTTGCCTTCTTGACACCTGAAATTAATAATGAGACTCAGCATGGAAGTATATCCAAAAGAACTGCAGAAGAGAGAGATTCCACTGATTACAGAAAGCTTAAACAGTGAAAAGGCCTTGAAACATATGTCCCACCAAAAGGAATAGCCATAAATCACATGGGAACACAGGACTGCAGCAAAGAGAAGGGCCCTAAGTTAGAATTTGGCAGTGAAAGTCTACCTATATTATTGATTTGAACTTGAATTTAAACAGCCACCCCTTCAATTTAATATCCTATTCTGAGGACATTAAAGCAATCTCACTGCTAAATAAAACAGGGAGTTAAAGAGACGTGTTGCTAGATATAGCAAAACAATGAAACAATTTAATTAGGCGATAATGTTTCTGGCACTGGAGTATACATAGCAATAAACTTTTTGTGGTTGATTAAATGCTGAAGTGAAGCAGAGCATGAAATCTTTCTCTGAGTAAGGAGCTGCTTCTGGCTCTACCCATTACCCATGAATCTCCACACTTCAGGAAGGCAGTAGGGCTCACTCGCCGTTCTCCTGTGGCACCTGCGGCTGTTGGGAGCACAGACCTCAGAGGATCCAGCTTCCATTCATTTCCTCTACCAGTGTGTGCTCCTGTAGGCAGTAAATTGGCTTCCTTCACTTTCACAATTAGGATACAAATGCAGAGTACCTCCCTATTGCTCTCAAAAGAAGAAAAGCAGCTGAATCTTTTTAGGAGCCAAAAGCAAGTGTTCCTCCAGGTCCTTGTTCATATCTTTCTCCAACTGTTCTGTCTTTTTCCAGATGCATTTTTGCTGTTTGTGGATACACTGCAATTGAGTAGATGCATTTTCTTTGGAAACATGGTGGAAGTAATCACCTCAACTAATTTAAGAAAAATAATTCCTTAACACTGTCTGTTTTAATTTTATAAATGTAATAAAACTTCCATTCGAACTCCCGAAGATCATTTCAGAATTCTGATACTTTCTGTTACAGTACTTTGCAGATAACCTAACTTTCAAGGAATGTCCTTGGTTTGGCCATTACATAATTCAGTACTTTGGAATACTTCTGGGATGCTCTGAAGTTATATTTTTATATTTAAAAGTCTAATTGCTATGTTCCTAGGTGAGCTTTTTAAATGCAAATTTAGCACATCCACCACCTTCATTCCTCTTCTGCTCCCATGATCATCAAATCAAGCACCCCTCTGTCAGTCTAGTCTTCCTTCAGATTTGTAACCTGAACTGAAATCTTAATGGGTCTTCCAACAATTAAATCTTTGACAAAAGCTGGTATTTCTTCCCCACAGAATGGCTGTTCAACAAAATGGCTTCCCTGGGGCCCAATCTCCATCTTTAAACAAAAACAGTTCTGGTTCTCTGGAGACATTATATTTATTGAATGTAAACATCATAATAGCTTGACAGGTGTTGAGCTTTGTCTGAATTTTGTGATGTGAAGCTGCAGTATCCTACTGCCTGCCCCACAATTAATCTTATTGTCTTTGTAGGGTCCCAGGGTCTATCTGCCCAGATAACAAGGGGCAAAGTGACCTGTCAGTTAAGCTTAGAAAAGTGCTAAATCCTGAAAGGGCACTTAAATCCAGCACTTAAAAGGACCTCCTGTACAGAATTGCCTTTCCTACCTTTCAACACTCTCCCTAGATAAGATGATGGAGGAAGGGCAAAAGAAAATCAAAAAACAAACTTAATAACACCTTCCCTTCCAAAGACCATGATTTATAACAAGATTGTGAGAACATTCTGAAGCTATTTCATGTTGAATTACAGTATACCTTTACAAGTGGCTGCTAAACTAGGAGTTCATGACAGGACTACTTGTGTTACTCTCACACTGTTCCTTGTGCTGCCACTAAAATTTAAAATGCGGTACATACAAAATAGATCTATAAATTTATGTAGTAACTATCCCAACAAATGCAAACTCATTCTTAGTAACCATAAAATTACCTTCTGTTATCTATCACCCAGAGAATTATAGTTTCATCACTTAGAACAGCCAGCAAAACTGAATAACACTGCCTGTTTACCCACTATTTCACTGTTATATTCTGTGCAAGTGCTGTAGCTTGCAGAGAAAAAGGATAAACAACAAAAAATTAAAGCTGAATATATGGTGTGGTAAATAAGGGTTGTGTCATCAGCTCTGCACTGAATATGATTTTTTTTAAAGTCAGCATCTACCTCTTTAGCTTTTAGTTTGAGCCACAAATAAATCAATATAATTTTGGTGCCTAGATATGCCAGCCAGGTTACATTTATGGAACATTCCACTGTCAAATTACTTTCATTAAACATGGCAACAGAATAACATACACAAACTGCATAGGTTTTAATAGCATATAAATTGATATAACTGTCTCTTTGACAGAGTGCTGGGAACAGTAAACTCCAGATTGTTAATAAAACTTTTCCTTAGTTTCTCCTCCTTGTTCTGAGTTGAAGGTGTCTCCACCACTGTCACCAGAAGTGGTGGTTGGGTGCTGGCATGAGGGCATTACTCCTTGCCATCACAGGTGAATGCCAAACCCACTTGTGCAGAAGAGCCACTTTCCATACCCTGGAATAGTATTTTTAGCCATGAAGCATCTGAAGCAATGGTCAATGTAGAGCCAAACACTGCTGCATGTTTTGTTTCACCCATCACAGCTATAGAGATATAAGCACTGAAAACTCAGAGGAAGCTGCGACTAAAAGTTACAGATTAAAGTTCTTTGGGAATTTGGAGTATGTTTCAAATAATTGTTGCCTGATCACATATATTATAGCATATTGAACATAAAAGGCTGAATTCATCAGCTGAGTTGTTTTTCACTAATTATTTGCTCAGTCTGATTAGCACTACTAATGCTGTATGTGAGGCTAGGATCTGAAACCACACAAAGAGGCACTGTTTTTGAGGAGCCTTTCAATGGAACTTTTTAAATCCTGCCTTCAAATAGTTTTGCATTAATAAAAACATTAAATATAGTGTCATTTGGTTCTCACAGTATGGATTCCCAACATACATATTTGCTAAATCCTATTTCCCAGTATAAAATCTGGATAGCATCTATTGTGATCTTGTTCTTCTCAAAAATGCGATGCAGAAACATTTCAAGCTGTATTTCACTATTTATCTAGAGCTTATTCATTCAAAGTGTGATAAGAAACTTTTTTCTTTTCAAAATGTGTAAATAAAGCTTGACATCAGTCAGAAATCTAGGTCTTTTAATGTTAACATTTGAAAATTGTGAATTGTCTGCCACAGAACTTTGATGATAATGGTCTTATAAAGGAATAAACAGGAAGGTCAAGCTGCCAGTGCCTTGTATACAAAGAAGAACTAGAACGTGCTGTCTGAATAAAGCTTAAAGTAATGTTAACTGATCTGCTACAAAGCACCACGAATAATTTAGCATTTTAACCAAGGAATTGAAAGAGCAGATGAATACTTTTGCTTTACAATAGACGGCTTAGACATTTGGGTAGTGAACTTCCATAAACCATACTTCTTTTTGTTTTAATATTCATGTTAATTATCCAAATAGCCTTTTTTAAATATAAATTAGAAAAGCTCATTAAAAAGCTTGAGTAAAGCTCAAAGGATGGAAAAATTATCTCAGATATTAAGATAAAATGCACATTACCAACCCTAGTATGATTGTTTGCTCTAATGTGAAGCCTTGGATTTGCTGCATAGCATCTGATTTGTCCTTTCAAAACTCTGCATATCTCTGCCTTATTATGGTCACTTCCTCTTCATTTTGACAGACTTGGTTAACCCAAGTCTCCCTGCCCAATTTCTTTTTTTTATCTTTCCATTATCCTTGCCTCAGTGCCTTTCCTCATACATCCTGTTAGAGGAGATGAGAACTTTTCTTCCTTAATTTTCAGTCATTCAGAAGTCTTCAGTGTTTTAAAAATATTTAAATTAATTTTTTAAAAAGCGCAAAATAAAAGGGAGAAAAAAATTGAAAAGCAATCTGGTGTTTTCATTAAGTTCATGTCAGCTGACACATGTCTGCATCCCTTTGGTTTACACGAGGCTTTTGTTTCTTTACCCAACAACGTTGCAAATGAGTGACTCCATGGTGGTCAGTTTAGCATGAAAGTTGTGTGGGACAAGGACCAGACTTTTGCATAAATGGTGTGTGCAATGCCTCTAACAGAAACAGAGCACTATCATATAATTATTCTAAACTTTAATTGATATAGTGCCAATGCAGCATTTTATACAGTGTTTTATTAAAAATGACATTCTGAGACACCTTCAGTATTAAATACAGCTACAAAATTAAATATACTGTAAAAACTATAAAACAAATTAGAACTAAGATCAGGAACATTTTGTTTTCTGTGTCAATTCCAGTAGTGCCTGATTACTCAGAAGTAGATTGAGAGCTCCCCTGAATACAAAGGCTGCACTTGGGAGCATAGAAATGGCCAGTTTATATAGCAACTATAGTTTCTGCTCTTAAGTTTAGTTTACTTTATTTTTTTCATATTTCTTTTTTTTTTTTTTTTTAAATCAAACCGGCATAACTGTGTCCTGGTTCCTGTTCTATTTCTTCCTAATAAACCCCAGAGTTCATCTCACAAAATGAACAGAACAGTGGGTTTTCTCTCCTTTTTTTTTGCCAGCACTCTGACACTGCTCTGTATCAGTGCAAGCAGCCAACATGCTTCCTCAGGTGGAGGTGAATTGTCCTTTTCTGAAGGGGTATTTCAGCAACCAGCAAGAGTGAAATATTCTTTTCAACAGATCTCTCTGCAGCTTTATTTACAAATTATTCTCACTCTGCAGATGGATGGCAGCTTTTCAGAGCTAATCAATTTGCCAAGAGTCTTCAGCAAGGTCAGAGTTGTAATAATAGCACAACTGAAACAGTTTAAATCCTTTTTCTACCCCCAAAATGCTGATGCTTATGGGAAGACAAGCAGAGAAAGTATTATTGATGTCTAAAATATACCAGATTCATACCATAGTTAACTGATTCCACTGAGATGACAGCAATGAAAGAATTTCAGTGACAACAAAACAGATAATTAGATGACCCTTTTTAATTATAACCTGTATCCCAGAAATTTATCAAAGCCCCGTAATTTATTGTACCTACAGTTATCTAGAATTGTTGAAAATTTCAAAAGGTAGCAAGGTACTTAAGAAAATGAAATACCGATTCACATGGTCCAGAGACTGTCTTCACAATTATACGAATCCAGACTGAAAGGTCAAGGTCTTTTCCAATATTTTCTCAAAAGCTTTCATTCTATAACTAATAACATTAACTTTCTTTTTTTGACTGTTTGTATTTTCTCCCCTCTCCAACTGTGACTGTACCCTGAAATTAATAACATTAACTGAACACTGGAGAGAATTCACGCTTTAAATAGCAGCTATGGAAATGTGCGTTGGTGTTGAGTTTAGGTGGGGTTGTTTGCTCTCCCTTGTTATGAGTTCGAACACTTCATTTGATGATGAAATCTTTCAAACTAAGGTTAAGTTTATACAAAAAGGGTACTCAGATTTCACCAGGAAATTTAAGAACTAAGCCTGCTGCATTATCTTTCAGCTACTTAAAGAAGGAGTAATTACTCACTCTAAAGAAGACTAAATGAAGACTTCAAGACATTCACTACGTATGGGAAAGCAGAAGAGCTTTCTAGATGTCTTTATGTCTGCATATTTAGGTGTCTTTTCATGTCAATGTTTAGCAGTTCATTTGAACAATGAGTTGGACCTCCATTTCAAGCTAATCCATATAAATATTTTTAGTATTTTTGAAATATTGTCCATTTTTTTTTCTTTTATCATTGTTTTCTGAAACGTCTTTTACAAAACTGTACTAGAGATACGATGAACATTACTGCCCAGCATTACATCTGTATCTGTATTAATAAAAAACCCTTGCGTGGCACAACCCATATCTATACAGCCAAACTTTTTCACCATTCAGAACAGACTGGTCACCTCTAAAGAACATGCTGAAATACTCCTTGGTCCACAATTATCTCAAAGCCATGCATAGGGACACTATGAAACAGCACAATTTGCCCCATTCTGAAGCTGTGATGTCCACTTCCCCAACAAGCAAATGAAATACATCATCTTGTGTCTGTGCTCAGGCCTGCACCCTGGCTTTTTTCAGTTTGCAGCTACACAAAAAAAATTCAAACATTAAAACTGTGCTGTTCTTTGTTTATAGATTGCAACACATTAGATGTCATAAGAACTGTTTTGTGCAAAATAGGACAGAGTTGGTTTGTATTACACTGCATTCAAAATTAGTATACATGTTTACACCATCAAGTACTCTGAGACCACATCAGAGACCTGGAATACATCCAAAGTTTAGAAGTAATGCAGAAACTTTAGCTTAGACTGTTATCAGGATGGAGCTGAGAGGTAAATTTTGTAAGGATTAAGGCATGTGAAAAGAACTTAGGATGCACAGGTGCACATTCTATCACTTGACTCATCTTTATCAGTCTACCTTAACATGCTTTTCTGTCTCAACCACCAGTTATGTTTTGGCTCCTTAGAGTTTTTTGAGGGAATGACTGATACTTTACCTACTTCTGCATTGCAGCTGTACCAGTTGGGCCCATCTTGACTTTGACCTTAATAAATTAAAATAGGATTTAAACTAACATGAACATTCAGATGAATGAATAACACTCAACAGTGTCACTGAATATGGATGGTAAAAATCAGCACCCTTTTCCCACTTCCTTTGTTTCCCACTTGAGAAGAAAAACTAAATTGAAGCTCTGCTTTATGGTGCATGCAAATCTCTGGATAAATACAGACTGCTAAATTGGATGTCATGTGTGTGTCAACAGTGCAACATATCACAGACACAGGTAATCTCCTTAAAGAGAAGACATGGTATTTAATGTGTCTGATGGATGCCCTTTTATACTACAACAATATTGAGGACTCCATGGCAAACTCCTGACAGCATAAACAAATTTCAGGCATGCATGATAATGATGAAAAATCTTAAAGCATTCATACACTTTACAGTGGAGTGTCAAAGGTCTTTTGTAAGTCAGTGTATCTCAGTAAAGCAGAAAAGTTTCCACCAGGAACTTCATCAAATAACCTGTCAATTACGTTATTTGATTTTGGTGGCTCAGCTTGTCCTTTAGGTTGTTTTTCTAGAACTATGTCAATACCCTTAAAGTTCCTACAGCACTACATGCCAGTAGCTGCTGTTTTGGCACAATTTCTGATACATTGATGCTTATCAATCTAATCATGTAAGGCTCATCTTCCAAAGGGAAACAACTGAAAGATCATAGCATCATATTTCACAGTGGAGTGGCTGTCATCACAATATATCATGCATGTATTCAAAGGTCATACTGTAAATCTGTTTCATTAGGACCAAACACAGAAAAAGGAGAAGGCAGCACATGAGGGAATTGCTGATGTTACAGAGATGATAAAGTCACTGCCTACATGTAACACCCCCAGACATTGCTGCCTTTTGCTTGTACTGTGAAAAAGAATTTTCTTACACACTTTGAGATCTTCACAGAAGATTTTCTTCTCTGAGATAGAAATTCTACATTCTAATACTTGTTACTGGAGACAAAAAATTCCTAAAATTCAGAAGTAATACAGTAATAGCAGTTTGGGGGTTTTAATTTGGGTCTATTTTAGTGTGTTTTGTTTTCATTAGAGCTTACCTTTTTTTCTTAAATCTATATTAGCTCTGGCCAGTAGCATGCAAATGGTAGGTTAGGTATGTTTTTTCTCTTTAAAGGAAGTTGCTCAAAATGAAAGAAAAATTATTTAAGCATTAATTTTTCTGACTTTTTCCTCTCTATGGGTGAATGTATACCTACAAGGCATATTTCCATATTTCCATTCCCTCTGTTTTGCAGGGCATATATCCACTGGCCATGCCTAAAAAGCATCTTAATAAGTGATCTTAATAGTCTTCATTCTTCTGGTCCCCTCAGCTTGCTTGAGTCAAATATGCAATTTTCAGACGTATATACAAACATTTGAACAAACTGACCTCTTCCTGCACTGAAGCGAGGTGTAAAACCCTGGACTGAAGTGAGCTATGTGAGCTCTGCATTACTGGAAGTTTAAGAGGCAATTTCACAGAGTCCAGACCAGACATTATCAGAGATCACTATCGTGCCATTTCTCTCATTGTGTTCTAAGCAGCCCATGTGACCACCAGGACATGGGCAGACTGCGATTCACACGGTGTTTTTTGGTAAGGCATTTGAATCATAACCACTGATTTATTTGCATATCCATAATCTTTTATTCCCACTGGTCAAACTCAAAAAAGGTTGAGAGACCTTTGACTTACGTATTTCGGTAATGGCTGTTAAAATCAATTCTAGCATTAAAGTCTCTAAGAATGAACAATGCATTGAGTGGAAAATTGATTAAATGGTCAAAGAACAGTCCTTTGTGGCCTCGTTTGCTTTTTCAATTAGTACAGATGTCACAGCTGGTCTGGGTGGCTCTCAAACTTTCACAAAAAATGTCCTTGAAGCTTTGTCTTGCTGTGAATCTTTTCTTCTTAGAAAGATGATTTTGCATTGAAGCTAGCACTTCTGTAAATTTTTGTACTCCATTTCAACAAGAAACCAGTCATGAAAATAAACTGTGCATTTGACTGGTAAGACACTAACAGGAAAAAAAAAAAATCCTTCTAGGTGAACTAGTGTCTTTTAAGGAATTTGATTTCGATGTTCTGGTGGATTCCATTTGAATTTCTTTCCCTCCTTTAGGAATTATGGGGGTCAGTTCATGAACATGTTTGGCAGATGAGAATTGACAGGGAGATGACTCATAACTGCAACTACTTCAGACTGTTTTTGACCAGAATTCCTGAGTCTACAGGCAAAGAACTGATGGGAACATGTATGAATTCATTTAGGGGAGCTCCAGTAAGTCATGTGATGACGGCACTTAACAGGGATTTAGAGGACTGGAGTGCAAGTCCAATCCCAGCTCTCCTACAGACTTACTGTTTGATGTTGAGAAAGTCATCCTGGGAATGATTTCTCATTAACTTTTAGCATTGGTCTAAATCTGCTGTCATTAACTTCTACATAAAAATGGTTCCCAGCATGTGCCATGACACGGAATATCATGACAGTATTTGTAATCTACTGGTGTGTTGTCTCCTAGAAATTATAAGTAATAAATCCCCAATATCATCACTTTAAATAAAAATGTTAGGAATTAAATTATTTTCAGTGTCCAGCTATGTAGGAGATATGGGTAGGAGATGATAACCTTGACTACACTGTTTTTCTCTTTTACCTGCTGACTGCCATGTAACATTCATCAATGCAAACACTGGGATTGTTTCTTTATTTTAGCTATGCAAACAATTTAGTTATAAGAGGCAATAGGTTTTGTTTTAGTGCCTTAATGTTTTATTAATTTAATTTTCCACAGTCAAATTCTTTTTTCATTTTGCCTTATGGCCTAAATTTCCCTTGATATTTGTAATTATATTTGTTTGTGATTATACTGCAACCTACTGTAATTCTCAACCAGCTGACAATGAACAAGAATTTTTATCTAATGTCTTACTAAAAATAAAAAATAAAGATTGACATGGAGATCCCTCAATTTATTTTTTGCAAATTCAGAAATCAATTGCCTGATTAAACTTAATGCATTTAAAACTATACATTTCATCACATGAAAAACACATGAGCAAAAGGCAGGTCCCTTGTTGAGCCACTTTAACTACCACCTAAGTTGCTGCAAGTTGTTTCAACCTGTGCATAGACTGAATTTCTCCCATGATATTCGGAATAATGGAGAACCATATAATGGATTAAATGGCTGGCCTTTCAAAGTGAGTGATCTGCTTACAAATGAAGCCACTGTCAAATACTTCAGGTTATCTCCCAAAACAATCAGATAATTTTGCAGTTTCGACATAATGAAATTACTACTTTGCAATTTGGGTAGCCATAATTTGGTGTCCTAAATGATAAGGCTTATTTGGCATTATTTTGAATTGCGTAATATAATAATAGTGTTTGTCCAAATGCTTGCACTGGCCTCTAAAAAGGAGTGGATTAGCAGTGTACTTCAATAATAGCAGTTTTTTGGTCTGCCTACATTATCTCCTCTTGTTCCTTCAGTCACCTAATATCAGGATAAAATACTTTTTTTCTGCAAAGATAGCAATAAGAGGCAAAGCTGTGGATAAATCTTCATATCTATGCCTGTGTGTAAAACAGACTGTGTTCTAAAGGGATGTAATTTGTATGAAGGCCTGGGGCAATGTTTGACCAGAGCTTTTTGTCTGCGTGATTGTTGCAACTTCCTTGCATTTTAGGAAGAAACTGTAGAATATAATTTCTCCTTTTCTGTGTCACAAACTTTTAATTCCACTTTGGATAAATATATTCAGAATTTCACATTTACTTGCAATGAAGCCTAACCTGTCTATTTAAAATACAGTGTCCTCTAGGAGACAAACCCATAACAATTCAAACCTAGTCATAATTGAGAAAGGAATACTACAAAGTTTCTGTTGGAAGGATTAACAGAATGTCATTATTGCATGCTCAAGATATGATTTCAATTTTCTGCAATTACACAGAAATATTGATTTTACTCAAGATGATGTACTGAAGGCATGTCTTAAAAATATTTTTACAGGGAAGGCCAAGTGTACACTCTCCTGTGTCTCAGTTCCTACCTTAGGTTTTCCCGAATGTAACCATTCACTCTGTCCATCTTGAGATAGAGCTGAACCAGTGACATAAAGAAAAATTTGTTCCTTACTGGTACTCACAGGGATTCCTGTTGTCAGTGATATTCAGAGCACTACATGTAGATTTTTTAGACTACTATAATGAGTAGGAGGTTACGCAAGTGGCTACTTCTTCAATAATACAGAGTCATCAGCAAACTCTGCCACCTTGCAATCCTCTTACTTCAAATTATTAAAAAAATATATTAAACAACTTGATCGTAGTACTGACCCCTGAGACACTCGATTATTAATATATCTCTTCTTTGAGGTTATAACTATTTATTTCCTATCATTTAATCACTTTTTAATCCATGACAAGCCTTTGCCCCTTACTTCATTGTTATTTATTATCTTTAATATTCTTTTATGAGGGACCTTTTCTAAAGCTTTTTGAAATCCAAGTAAATTATGTCCATTGGGTCATGTTCATCTACTGCCTTATTAATATTTTCAGAACCTTCTAACACATTAGAGAGGCACAATTCTCAGTTACAGAAAGGTTGTTGGTTTTTCCCTTGCCATATATATTACAATTCCCTAAATGTTGCACTACTTTTTGTCTATTTAATTTTCAGTCATTGTAACAAACTGTAACTCTCAAGACATCCCCTAAATCCTTAAAAAAAAAAAAATAAAATCATGCTAATGACTTTCCAGCTCTCAGGAAGCATGGTGATTGGTAAGGGTATAGTGTAATTTGTTATTAAGCTACTCAGGCAGTCAGTCAAATAATTTGAAGGATGGCTCCAAAACTTTCTGTGAAGAAGATTCAGTTCCAAAGCAACTAGTTCATTTAATTAAAAAATATCTTCTGAAAGATGAGCTTTACCATCATATTTCTTCAGTTGTGCTGAAATACATACATACATACATTCTTAGACAGCCAATTCTTGCACTCATCTCCACTTCTTTAGTA
The DNA here is from genome assembly GCA_013399915.1 of Illadopsis cleaveri. Classification (NCBI taxonomy): domain Eukaryota; kingdom Metazoa; phylum Chordata; class Aves; order Passeriformes; family Timaliidae; genus Illadopsis; species Illadopsis cleaveri. The sequence goes on from VXBB01009758.1 coordinate 820,327, forward strand.
ATACACACCAAGAAACCAATGGAAAGAATTATTCTGAAAATCTTCCTGTTTTAAAATTACATCAGAGGACTCAGGAAATCTTCTCACCCATCACTGTTTTAGTAGTTTATCCCTTCCAAAATAGCCATTGAATGCTGAGGGTCTTTTTCCCATATGCAAGGTAGAGCTAAATGTCAGCCACCCTAGCCTTTCCCATGGTGGGCTCTTGGTCAGGAAAACACTGATGAAAGGAAGAAACAGGAGAGCTTATGATGGTTTGTTCACCACAAGGGAAGTTATTTGACTCTAGATCCAGGGCAGCCACTAGGACCGAGCAGCAATATCCAAACAGTGTATCTGCAGGTGGGTCAAATGAGAAGCTCATGGGTAGTGTTGCAATGATTTTAAAAAGATGCTCTCTCAGAGAGTGAACATGGAAAATGCAGTCCTTCCTCTCTTCTTATACCTGAATGTAGAGATTAGGGAGTGTATTTGGGACAGAATTGCACAGAAAGAAGAACTGTCCATCACCAGCAGAAAAAAATTATCCTTTTCTTGAAAGATGAGAAGGACATTAGAGCTGCATGTATTCTCAGTCTGTCACAGAATCATGGATATGTATACAAGCCATTGCAGGCAGGTGGTATCTGGTGAAAAGCTCGAGGAGAGCCAGGTCTCAAATCACACCTACAGGATGCTTTGCCCTGGATGCTGTGCCCTGGAATGTGGTCAAGCAACTCAATGTCCTATTGCAAATCTATTAGTGGTAGACCTAGAGGGTGCCCATATGCTGGTTTTGGTGTTGAATCATATTAAAACCAGTCTGAATCAATGTCCTGATAGTGAGGAAAAGATTTGGCAGCTAAGCTGCTGAGCTGACCAGGAGACAAATGACTGTCAGTCTATCATTATGCACTGTAAAATCACACAGTTGGGTTCCTCTAACATATTCCTACTTGGAGTGTGCACATGAAGTTTCCTCCCTTGGGTAAGAAGATTTCCACCGTGGATACTCGTCGAGGTTCAGTGAAAGAGCTCTGCCCATGAGCATTGGTGTGGTGAGTTACATCCATCTCTACTTAATAATGGTTTATTTTTGATAGCTTTATTATAATTGCTTTTAATTTAACTGCTTTGATATAGTGCATTACCATATCCTATGCTATACGCTACTAGTAGTTTTAGCTTTTATACTGTGTAATAATAAATAATTCTGATTAACATCATTTTCCATAAAAATTAATTCACTTAATGTAAATATATCTGATTTGTCTGATCTTTACATCCTCTGGGACAAAGTTGCCTAAATTATTGACAAAGTCTGGGGCTCAGATTGGACCCAATCACACCTAGACTCCTCTCTGAGAAGGAGTTTAGGATGAAAAGGTGTCTTCAAGGGTCAGTGGCAGGGCTTCTCTAGTAAACTTTGTCTGAAGCTCCCATTCCATCCACAACAGTGTGAGACCAGAGCAGGATGCAGGAGCTACTGGGACAAGAATCCAAAGTTCATCCAGCAATGGTTACAACTCCCTTAGACACTATTGTACTGGAACTGAGCGTTACAGATGACAGCGAAAATACACAGATTTCTTTATACAGAATATATTACTCATATTTGAGATTTGAGTCTTCTTCTCAGCAATACTCAATTGACAGCAGACTATGGGACTGAAGTTCTGACTGGACTGTCAAAATTTGACAATGATGACATTTTTGGTCAGGCTGGAGTTTCTGTTGCTAGAATTATATTTGCTGGGTTCAAATCTGATCAGGCTTTCAGGCACTGAGAGACAAATAGACCTGAAGGACTTATACCGTGCCCATCACATCCAACAAGTCAGGAGTTAAGGAACAACTGTGGTTTCACTGCAGCAAAAGTGGTTGTACCCAGTGAATCCTGGAGAACTGCCCTCGTAATTAAGATCTAGACACTCAGACAGTGGTCAAGGAGTATATGATTAATATAAATGACAAATTTACACATAGAAATAATTTTTCCTCAAAATATTACAGGAGGGACAGCACCATAAAAAAAATTCGCTTGACAGATAGGAATCTAGGAATCTCCTTGGGTTTTTTCAGTTTATAACGGCACCTGGTCATTGTTATTTCTTGGAAATGATAGAGCTGCACACACTATTGAGATCATATTCTTTAATTAATTTATCTCAAATATATCTCCAATATATATCTAATTATTTGTCTCCCTCCAGGGCTTGTATGCTTTATCTAAACAGTATGGATGGAATTCTTCATAACTTTCCCAGCATTTGAACAAGCATCCACAAATCCACCCCGGTGATGGGATGAACTGTGTTGCAGGAAAGCAGTGTTGGTTGGTATGGCCCAATATTTCAGTTCTTGTCTTTTATCAGAGAGTGTTTGAGATCACGGTAAATTATTGCATTTTGTCTATTTGCTGAGTATGATTCCTAAATTACACACTTTTCCTAAAATCTAAAAGAAAAAAAAGTATAGCTGTCTACTCAAGTCATCTTGCTAGCAGTATGATCTTATGTCACCTAAACAATAACAAATTGCTGGAGTCTGAGAAGATTAAAATAGTGCTGAACAGGAATTCAGCAATATTTAGAGATCCCTAAGATGGGAAAATTATGATAGTAGATTGGGTTTGTTGCCAGTGGAACACGTCAGGTTTTGAAAACTACATTTTAAAATGTCAGATATTTTCTAATGAAAAACTATGCAGAATTATTTGCTGGAAGCAACTAAAAAGTAGAAGTTTACATCTCAAATTGAAATCTTTTTTATTTCCACCTTCTTTGGCTCATTTTCAGCACATTCTGCTTTTTCATTGCAGAAGCTTCTTATCACCTTTTCCATTTTTAATACCTAATAAATCTCTAACTTAATTATAGTTAATATAGTGTTGTCAAACACTGAGAAATCATGAGTAAGACTTCCAGAATTTATAGGTTTGGGTTGGTTAGTGGGCTTTTTTACAACCTGTTTGGGGTTCTCCTTGTTTGACTTCTATCTTTCACAGTTTTAGGAAATGCTTTGGGGTTTTTTTCTGCTTAGATATCAGCACTAGAAACATCATTTTTTTAATGGAAGTTATTAGCCTCCAAATTAGTATAAATCTAGGAGCTAGGTCTTTAGCAGAAGCATCAAATATCATGAGGCTAATAAGAAAATTGCAAGAGCTGGCAATATTGTTATCCAAAAATGAGTTAAGATTCCTTATTTTGCCAGAACAATAGTCATTTGTCTCAAATTTATCAGTAGCCTTTTAACTTTTACAGTTATGTCAGAGGTGTGGAAACATTTATTTTTATTTCATACCTACAATTTACTTGTCTCTCCCTTAATGATGTTGTCTGGGTCTTCAGGCAAAATATTACACATCAACTTGTCATTAAGTCACAGTTTTGAAATAAAGCTTTTTACTCCATCCTGTGTATCCACCGATAATTAAATAAGAATGCCAAAATACTTTCTGTGCAAACAAGATTTTTCCCTTTTTTTCGCTTCTTTTGCATTTCTTTGGCTTTAGTTTTTTTCTTTCATTTTCTTTTCCTCTGTTATTATCTTTTTCTGTTATTCATTCACTTTTCACAGTCATTAATGTGCCCAACAATAGAAAGAAAAAGTTCAGTAAAATATGATTAAATATTACCTGAACTGTTAACAAATTTGTTGACAACAGGACAAACTGGTACTCTGCTATGCTTGCTCATACAGGATATGTGAGAATGGCACAAAAAAACCCCTGGCACAGGGTGCTCAGATAAGCTGTGCATGTCTCATCCTTGACAGTGTTCAAGATCACATGAATGGGGCCCTGAAAAACCTGGTCTAGTGCAAGGTGTTCTTACCCATGGAAGAAACATTAGGATGAGATGATCTCTAGAGCCCCTTCCTACCCAAACCATTCTGTGATTCTATGATGAGAAAAGAAAGTGTTCTTTCCCACACAGCAGTACTGGCAAAAATGTAGGGAGCACTTTACACACAGGGTTTCAGAACTACCCCTTGGTAATTTGTTATGCATACTGCTGCTGTGTACCTCAGCAGAACACTAAAATTATTAGGTAAGCAACTGGGTGTACTTGAAAAGGTAAGAGATTATCAGTTTTGTGAGAGATTAAATACATCCTGTCTATGCAGAGCTGACAAGATTTGTCATAGGCAGGAAGGCAAAATGGAATCTGGCTGTGTCAGAAATGAGCAGCTGAACTTGTTCTGGTCTTGCTCAGAGGAATTAAGGGGTGGAGGACAAAGAAGAAAGGACAGTGATAGGGTGGAAATCCACAAAGAAAAAAAAAATCCCCAAAGTAAAACTGCTGCCACTAGGAGAATGGCAAAAATGGAAGGCTGAGGTGGTGCCTGTGGAAGGGCCCAGTACAACCAACCCAGAAGCTGCTAGAGACCATCCTCACTGGCCTCTGACCCTGGCTGGCTTTAAAATTATAGGCTATGTCATGTTAAATGCTCCATCATTTAAAAAATGTGCTTTTTTACTGTTATTACCATACCTTTCCTATCAGACCTCATCTCTACATCTTGGCAGCTCACTAGAACACTTGGGGAGTAGCAGACATTCATGATCAGAAGACTTAGATCTGTAGATATCCTTAGAACATGTAATATTTTTCAGTCTTTTAAAGAACACACCTAATTTTGTACTTCACTCTTAGTCTTGATCTCAGAAATAACATTTTTTTTATCAGAAGAAGATATGAACGTCATGAGTAGCACTGAAATTAGAGTTGCATGCAGTTTGGAACTCACTTGCCATTGACATACCTCTGTACACAGCCCTGAGAAGCAGTGTCAAAATTCAGGAGACCCCTGAAGTTCACAACAAGAAGTTGCTATCCGTTAGCGCTTAGGCACTAGATATTAGAAGCCTAGATCATTACTGCTTGATTTTAATTTTGTACATTTTTATAACACACCAGATCAATTACATTCTCACTTTTACTGCACACTAAAAGACCATCAATTGTTATGACCACCAAATCTCAGTTCAAACACAGGAGTGGCAATCTGCTTTAGACTTCATCTATCATCTCTGGCAAATCTTGGGAAGACTTTGCTATATATTTTTAGCTCATATTGAAAACCATATTGAAAATAGTTTCATTACAGGGTAATATGAAAGAAAAAAGAAGAAAAAACCAAGCATCACTCCTTTTTTCTGTAGGAAAATATTACCTCAGAAATTTTAAAATATTTTATCTCTGATATAATAAAATAGTTATATGCTTTAGTGTTTTTATATCTCACCTGTACTGCCGTGGTAGGTCAAGCATATGCCAGATCATGCAGTATGTTCTGGGACTCATCTGTTCGAGAAGACTATGCTTTCCTTTTTCATGTTTAGCTAAAGTAGCAAGCTATGTATCCAAAAAGTAACAGCAAAGAGCAGAAGAAAGCTCAAGGGGTTTTCTCACATCTACGCAGTCATGGGTTTATTATTTCTTCCTCTATCCTGCTAGCTTCCACTTGCTCAAATTGAAATTATTAAAGGTAGGCAAATATAAAAAAGCTTTATATTTAATTTATTTTATACCTTATCTAGTATCATACACAAGAAATATTGCATATTATAATTTTTGTAATTTTATGATTTTATTAGATGTGTTAGATATTTGATAAGTGTCTTTGTATACAAGAAAAATAACAGCCTTTCCCCACAACTTGCCTGTTGCCGTTTATGTTCCTTCAAATTTTTTGTATTTAATTTCATGGAATCGTATGATGCTTTTCCAGCCTAAGCATTGCGCAGGTATTGCGCAGGATCACAACAATAAATACTTCTCAACACCAATTAAGAAAACAATACAAGTAAATCCAGTAAAAATGAGAGGTTTTGGTAAAAATTAAAAAAAAAATAATTAGCACAGGGAGTATTAGAATGAGAAATGTGGAGCTTCTGAGATGAGATATACAATGTAAAAATTTGATCCTTTCTTGTTTTAGCAGACTATGTAGGAAAAAGAGTTGTGCCTTAAACCAGGACATTCTTTAAGTAGTACCTTCCTTCACAGGTTTTGGGAGTCAGTCATTCAGAGAGACAAAATTTCTGTGGATAGTTTGGCAGGTCAATGGAGCTCAGGTCAACTAACTGAGCTTGTTAGTCTGTGAAGGGGATATAACTCAGACTGTCTAGCCCATTGCTCCTGCCATCTGCCTCTCCAAGTAAAATCCATCTCAGATACTCATAGAGGACCTGCTTCCTCAGAAAACCTGCATTTGAAAAGGGCAAAATCCAAAAGTGTCCTCAAAAAGAGGTGGGTACTGCAAGCAGGACTCCCAAAGACTTGTGTGACAAGATGAAAAGCCATCCTTCCTTATCCATCACTTGACAATGGTGGTGCATCGCACACAGAGGGCCAAGGACCTGCTACTAGAGGGAATGAGAGCTACTGGCAGCCCTCCTACAAGTGAAAATAATTAATGAAAAATTTATTACCTGTATTATAGAAATTGCTGCTGGATAGTCCCCAGATAAATTAAATTAATAAAGTTGCAGAGTAATTAAGCCATATCTTTCTGTTTTCTTGCATGGCTGGGGCTGATGCAAGCTCAGCAGAACAGAGGAAGGGGAGGATATAGATTTGAAGGGCTGAAGTTTGAAAAGCAGAAAACTGAGTATATTAGAAAAGAAATTTGAAGGGCCCATAGACAATGTGAGCATAGGCTTTTGAATAGGTTATTATGCTTCATTTTAGGAATATTACGGTTTATGGAAGTTTCAGAAATGTGCAGAAAAAAAACCCCGATGTTTTTGCAAAGGAAAAAAATTGGTCCTGTGAGACGAACAATAGAATAGAGTTACAACAAATTTTTTCAGTGCAGTGACATATTATCTGTTATAAATAACACTACATATTATGTGTATATTCTATGTAATTACTCTTTGAAATGAAAAATTTGCAGATTGAACTTTCTCAAACTTTCTGACACAAATTGCTTTACTACATATTGATTTAAAATTAGAAGCAAAACTTCTGAGAAAAATGAACATTTGTTACTTGTCTTGACAATGTACGAACAAATTCCTTACTTTTCTGAACTTCAGTTTTATTAAGTAACTTTCTATAAGACAAGTTTCAGCAGATCAGCACAAAATTTTCTTAATTTCATTACAGGCTGTAAATTAAAATTAATGAGGCTGACACCCACAATTAACAATGAAAAATGCAGATTGTTATAATTACTTAAGCAATAACATTGCTTTACATAGAAGACTTAAGGTGCTCCACAAATTATTTACAAGTGTTACATAAAACACAAAAAATGACAATTTCAATTTATTTTGTCAGTATAAAAAACAAAAATCCTTACTAAAACCTTTCTCAATTGGGAATCTCTCGCCATGCATAATTAAGCAAATTTGATTGCAATTAAGCCTGGCTTCTACAGTGGAGTTTTAATTAATGCAAATCTGGCATCTACATCTATAAGATTAATTTTTGTGAATTAAAAGAAAACAACAAAGCATATTTGAAAGTGCAGTTGTATTGTTGAAAGGATGGAATGTAAAATCTGATTATTTTTCAGTCTTCCATGTGGATAGCCTTTGACTTACATTTTAAGGACAGATATTTTATATGGATCTGCTGTTTTGTTTCTCAAAGCATTCATTATTAAGCAGGATCATAGCAATTACATGAAGTTTCATCTAAGGAACATCTTAAAATGTAATTATATACATTTAGAAGTAGAAATTAATTATAATATAGGCTAAGGAGTGAGGTCACCATTACACCACACAATGTTTTTTCTGCAGTCACTATCATCCTCTTGCATTTGGGGCATAGAATATCCTGTGGTAACTATAGGAGTACTGGAGAAGTTTTGAGATATATTTTAATAAGGTCTTCCCTTAAAAATCCCCAAAATTGGAATTACTTTTACAGGACAGGGAAAAGAAAAATTTATATTCATTTAGCATTGTGTTTGAACTGATTTTTTAAGCGTTTTTTTCTGTCTTAAATTTCTTTGTGCTTAGCATCTTTAAAAGAAAAATTCTTTATTTGGAATTCTGTTCCTTTGAAAGTGTCCTATTTTCCTTTGAAAGATCCACCTATCCTGCCAATCCTTCTATATAAAATATTCAGCTTTAGAATCCACATGGCTTGTCTTTCTCTTAAATTCAGTACTGTGTAATTTTATTTTATCATTTATGCGATAAAACGGTCAAATGGAAGTGGACCATTAGCAGGACAATCAGATATTGCATTAAAAACTATCCTTCTCATTGGCATGCCAGAAGGTAAATTTCATCCAATCTCTCCATATGGATGTCAGTCAGGTAAATGCTTCTAAGGAAGCATTTATCTGGTTGGTGGAAATGCTCTGACTGACACGTAATTTTCTATTGCTCTATTTTTTCTTTGTCTTGCTTTTGGGAAAAAAAAAATGTACTGGGTATGCAGAGAAGGTATCAAGTCTTTTTTAGTCAAGGATGAAAAGACTGAGTCAAGCCTCTCCAACTCTCAACTCTCCAAGTGCCTCTGGGAGAAAATGCACCCCAAAACTTGCATGCAGATTATTGGCTGTCTCTGACCCTGATATGAGAAGTAAAATTAGAAGCTGTGTAGTTTTTCTTCCTATCTAATACAGCTTCTTTGTAATTTCTTTCCTTGTCTTTGCAAAACCCAAGAAATCTCCATTTTGTTACATGAAACACCATCTGAACTGAAAATTTTCCAAAGATGTTCTGTCAGAGGAACTGTTCATGATGGCTGTGTCAGGGAGAGTACAAAATCAAGTCCTTAAGGGGCTATAAATGCTTCCACACATGGTTCCTCCAGTGCAATCATTATTACAGCCCCCAAAGGCAGCCTCCAAACATCACACTCAGGGTCCTCACAGGGCACTGGAAACAGCAGGAGGTGAGCCTAGCCTTGCAATCACATGCACCACTTCTGCAGCAGTGGATTTAGAAACTTCGACAGTTTTTGTTCTGCTGTTCTACAACACAGATCTATTTACAGGTTTTATTTAATTAATTTCAGAATATTAAGTCTAGTATTTATTTTGGTTGAAGTCAAGTAGTAGTATTGTGAAACATTAACAGCAGGTTTAGGCAGAAGATTTCTAACTCAATTTTCAAAATTATCAGCTCAAAAAACGAGGTAACAGACAGAAGATATTCTGCATGTCTCTGGTTATGGATCAACGTCTGCCTTTGTAGATCTGGAAGTGCAGCAGTATAAGTGTTTTGTGACTTACATGATCTTTTTCTGCTGGAATAGTAACATGTCCATCACTCTCTCCCCTCTCCAATCTAAACATAGTTGGCACCCTGACCTGTATGCTCCCCTGATGTTTGTGTTTGCATCATTGTGTTTCCATGCTTGTTTCTTTTAAATAGTTTCTCCTCAGTGTGTGCAAAAAGAAGATATTTGTAATTATATTGTCTGTCTGTATCCAGTGTTTGATAATTTGGATAATGATTCAAAATGGGCACTAGTTTATCTAAAGGTTGCCCCTGCCCCTTTGTTAAAAGAACTGAGGAAGGATCAAAGGAGAGATATCAAAGGGTAAGTTTGTTTCTAGAGCACAATGCTTAAAACAGTCTTCTGCTTTTGCAAACCAGTGAAGTTTAAGGGGTTTTATTTGTTTGCTTTCCAAATTTTTTTTCTCAATATTTTTCAGCAGCCTCAGCCATGTAATTTTTCAATCTCAGTTGGGCAGACATTCCCAATACAAATTTGACATGCAAGCCCACACACACATATCCTCTTAAAACAGAGAAGGAAAGCAGCAACCATTTTGGTTAAAATTGGGATCAGAGAAAGAGATTGTGGCTCCCTCTTCTCTCATACAATTAGTTAATCAAGCTTTTCTAGAAATTTTTATAGCATTGTGGGTGAAGAATGAATCAAGGCATGAAAACTTCTGAGATCAGAGAGAGATTATCAACCTTAATGAGAATAAAGGAAAATTATGAGAACATTAATAGCAATGATACCAAAATGAGAACTAGAAAACCAGTCCAGGAAATCTACTCACTCTTGTGCCAGTCATTAATCTGAAGACTATGATTAAAATATAAGATGTTATTCTATCAGATTGTTATGCAAACATGCTGATGAATTCCCTCTCCTAGCTTGTGCTTTTGAAAAAAGCCTAGGGCCATTAGGCACCCAAATCCATTAATAATTCCTTGTCTTGGTCTACACCTTTTCAACATCTAAAAAAAAAAAAAAGGTACATTGTGCTGATATTTCCTGTTTAATGTTCATTATGCACTGAAGAGGTATTGAGAAATAGTTTTTCTCCAGCAGTTATGAAAGAATTATACTCTTTTCTGAGTGAATGAAATAAGAGCAGATTTTGTGAGTCTATGCCAAAATCTATTTAATTAGGTCATCATTCTTAGGAAAATAATGCACCAGCAGCTCCAGAGAAAGTGCAAGGCATGACATATTTGAATTAACTCTATTTAATTAAAGGAACACCTTCTCTTCTGAGGGTCTCAGATTTCATGGTACAATCCAGTTGTCACTGTGACTGCTATCTTATGCACACTGGAGCTCAAGTTTTGTGTTGCACTTGTTGGTCTTGTTTTGTCCTAAAAGTACCTTGTTTTAGATGAGCACTGAAAACAGCAAGAGGAAGAGACAACTACCAGGGACAAAAATGGAGGTATTGCTCTTACGTAATGAAATGCAGTGGAGATGATGGTAATGGAAAAGGAGCAAAGAGGGTGGAGGGAGAGTTTTGGGCAGTTCAGGGAAGGGAAAAAATATGAAACAAAAAGAAAGGGAAAGGGAAAGGGAAAGGGAAAGGGAAAGGAAAAGGAAAAGGAAAAGGAAAAGGAAAAGGAAAAGGAAAAGGAAAAGGAAAAGGAAAAGGAAAAGGGTTTAAGTGATGTATAACAACCAAAACTTCAGGGCTTTCAAATGGAAAGTAGTAACTACTGCTGCTGTGTTTCCACACATTTGACAACTTTCCCACTTCTCAGTCTGGTAGTGAAAGATTTTATGAGTTAAAAAGGTCTCAACCAAGGTGGTGTTCACTAAGAATAGAAATACAGCTGTTTTCATTTGTGTAGATAAAGTAAAAATGGTTTTGTTAAAACTACAGGAGAAGTTCAATTAAAAAACATGCTTTTCTCCGTTGTTTTTTTTTATTATTTATACCTTGATTTCTGAAAAAACCCTTTTTTTTGCCTTATTTCTTGATAGAATTGTATACTTCTCATCCTTTTGACTGTGAAGGAAGACAACTTTTTCTTAAGTTCATTGGGAAAAAATGTTGGCGGAATAGTCATAATAATTTTGATCTGATGTTATAGCACTGAAAGCAATCAGAGATTTTTAAGAGATGCCCTCTTTTGAGGGTTATTACTTGAGTTTTTGTGACATGCTTGTCTAGTTTGTTGGTTGGTTATTTGCTTTGTTTCTGCTAATGTAAAAGATAAACTGTTCTCAATAGTGAGGATATTAAAGAGGAATTTTGGAAGGGATTTTAAGTGTGAGGAAGGGAGAAACACATGAAAAGGTAGGGAGAAGAAATTAAAAGAAACTGCTCTGTAGAGTATGGGGACAAGGATCTTCAAGGGACAGAAGAAAGAAAATTACTGGATACATGCACAGAAGTGAGGGTTCTGTGGAATGAAGCTGAGAAGTAAAAATTTATGCATTATCTACTTTCTTTTATGCCAATGAAAAAAACCCAGCTGGATTCAGCTTACCTGGCCAGTATATCACATTCTACACTTCCCTAGAAGAGCATAAGCAAGGGAGAGGACACCAAAGACTTTGATACTCTCAATAATCCTGAATTTCTAAAGGTAAAAAAGAAAAAAAGAACAGACTGGTACACTGTACATTGAAATTCAAACTATCACTTAGCATTTCCCTCTTTCATGGGAAAGAGGGAAATTTGAAATTAACATCTCAGGGTTGTTACTGATAGAATTGAGCTTTTGCAGGGAAATGTAGCCCAGAGGTATATTTTCATCTTCTAGATTTTCAAGAGGATATTTGTGATGAACACCTGAATAAAGTGGTAATTGTCTCTAAAACAAAGTTTTAAAAGTCCAAGTATGAAGGGCAAGAAGGAAAAAAAACATTAAAATAACATAGAAAGAAATCTAGTGCCTAAAGTGATGGAGATCTCTATACAATCAGCTAATTTTAAAATCCAAGATATCTCTGTTATATGGCTGTTATGCCATAAATGCAATATATTTATAAGATAATTTACCCTGGTTCCTTATCTAGAAAGAAAATGGCCCCAGAGACAAATATAGACTTATTTTGTCCAAATATTTTAAGTGGGGTTTTTTTTCTCTCTCCCATTAATTGATTTGTTGATTTAAAGTTACTGACATGGAAGTTTAATCAGTGTAATAAGTGATATCTTTTCTCTCGCCTCCTCTCTGTGCTGCAATGATTTTAGTGAAAATATGAAAATGATAAACATTTCTTATACATTGAAGTTGAAAAATGAACAAAGATATGATTTAAAGGAGTAAATTTGATTAAAGTAACTTCTACATTAATCCATTACAACCCACAAAATTATTTTATTCCCAGGGAGAGATTTCTTCACTTTCTTATTTACGGAAGCGTAGTATCATTAACACAATTTGCAAGTGGCTTTTTAAAGGTATTTCTATTTTATTTAAGACAAATACCTGGAGAATTCTATATGATTCCTTACCACATTTCATTATTCTACGATCTTTGCAGATCATCTCATTCTTATAAAAATGTGAATTTCTCTTGTTTATTCATGCCATATAAATCAAGGGTATTATCATCTGTGTCCACATTTGATGGACACTGAGCTGAGAACAGCGTATTCTGGATTTCAACTTTCTAATAGCAATCTCCTTCCTTACAGCATTTTCAGAGAACAGAATTCTGCAGTTAACACCATGAAAAAGTTTAAAACAGAAGATCAAACACAATTTGCTCATGTAGATAGTAATCTGCCATCTCGAAAAATATTGTACAAAAGCCTGAATTAGACTAATTAGCTTATGATTTCGACTCAGTGCTCATGGCTGAAGAACATAGTAGTTTAAGGTCTTGCAGATGAGTTCATGTGTTGCAGCACGGGCGGTTTGTGGATTGCTGCAACCTTCCTGAAGTGTTCCCTCGAGGAGCGCACTCCACCAGGCACACAACCAACACTACCCTCACACAGAGCAGCTGATTACCTATCACAGGAAGTGGATTCCCAGTAGCAGTTTGTCTCCCCTACACACCAGAAGGGCCCAGGGACAAAGACCCTGACAGTTGGAGGGCCCAGGCTCATACATGGAAGGGGATAGAGTCAACAGTAACAACCAATCACCGAGAGGTGTGGGTGGGAGAAGGGAGTACAGTGACCAATAGGAAAATATAAGGGTAAACAGACAAGGGCACAAACCAATGGGGTTACAAAGAACAGAGACACGGCTAGAAATCTGATCATATATGGTCAGTCAGGGGTGTAACAGCCAATGGGCCAACAGGGGGGTGTGGCACTGGGGTTGACTGACAACCTGTCAATTAAACACGGGGTCCGTAGGAGAGGTTAGGGTCTACGGGACATTCTTCCAAGGCATAGCCCCAGGAAGTCCCTACTGGGCCTACAGGCCTCCACATTCATAAAGTTGTTTATAAGGTGAATCCATAATGACAAACTAGTTATAGCATAGTATTTTAAAATGTTTCTGCAGAAAATTTGCTTCAACATTAATTACTGCTCACAACAGGCAAAAGCAAACATTTCAGTAATTTGAATTGCGAATGGTCCCGTACACTTATGAAATACATTTTTTAGGAAACTTCTGTAACATTTTTTAAGGAATTTATCTAGAAAGCTGTAATTAATATGACTAGTAAAATCAGTATATTTCAGTAATTAAATGTTCCTGCTTCTTATACAGCATGTCACTAGATGTCACTCTGGATTCCATTATTTTGTATTCTGGTGATTTCTAAATTTTTCTGCCTTTCTGTATCTACTTTCCCCACAACAAACCTGAACAGACAATGTAAAATGTGCATGAATAACACAGAATTGCTGACTGAATGTCAATTTTCTAGTGTGTGACTTCTATTGATCATTCATTATTGACATGAAGGTCTCTAGTGTCTCTCCTTTCCTCTTTAAACTCTTTCTCAGCTAAAATTTCCAAACAACAGAACCAGAAGGCCTTGAAGAATGGGATGATTCAGGTCTCTTAGGATGTCTTACAGAGTACTTTAACCTCAGGAAGGCATCAGAGGTACCTTTTTATAAAGACTCAACAACTGCTTGGAATAAAAATTTAAACACTGGGGAAAAAAAAAAGCACTTCCTACTTAAATTGAACCAGTTTCATTGACACTTTTTTGGTGTAAATACAACTGGCTGCTTTTGGCAAACATAAGGACTTTTTGAAACAGTTTCCTGAATGTATGCATTTCCCTTCCTTGTAGCCAATAAAATATAAATAGCATTTTCACAGTGACGAATGACATGTAGTACAGTATTCTATGATCATGGCGCCAGGATTTTATTTCTTTTAGCTTTGTATACATTAATTAAGTATACACAATCAGGGTTGAGTGCAGAGACAGCTAAATAAACAAATGACACTGTAGAAAGGTCTTTCTGCATACTAATCATATCCTACATCTGCAAGCAAAAGCTCTATAAATCGATTTGCTCTTTCACATCAAAAGACAAACAGTGAGGCAAGTCAGCAGTTCCTTTGTCAAAGTCACAGAGATTGCTGTTCTTCACAAATGCATTTCTACAGAGCTGAATTCAACCATTTGATGATTAGCATTATTGGCAACTCTTCAAAGAAGATTCATCAAGTAATTTGCAATTGGATTGGTTGCCATTTTTGTGATTCTACCCCATGAAATTGAACAAAAAATGATTGACATTTGAATTCTTACTTGGAGGACAAAGTGAACTAGCATAAGAAAAAGAAGCAAGCAGATTCCCAAGAGGTTGAGAAGCTGATGTGATGTCTCTGGTGATTCCCACATGGACCAGATCAGCTAGGTCTGAAAATTAAATGAGTAGGTAGGGCAGAGGCAATCAGGAAGATGTAACTTCCTGTGAATATAAGAAAAAATAAGTGTGCTAATTTTTTTAAGATATCAGTGTATATATCTGTGCTTTTGTAACCCCTCTAAACACTAAATCCATTCATGTGAGAAAAATCTCACTTAGAGGGAGGGAAAATCAGTCTATCACTTCACATCCTTTGCAAATATTGAGTTTTCTGCTATCAATGCACAGTAGTTATGTATGAAAAAAATAAATAATAACACAACATTTTTGTGTGTGCATGTAAATAAAATGCAGCTTTGTGAGAAGCTGCAAGTGAGGTGGCTGCGTACAGGAATTATTCAGACCTTGATAACGTTACTTGCTCACAGGCTTCTGTTTTTCAAAACAAACCCACAAAGCAAACAAAAAATACCTGATGGAATTCTTATATATTTTGTCTCCTGCTATCTCTGTTTCAGAGATTAGGAATCAGAATCTTCTCTGCCCTGACAAAATTACAAAGATGTTTGGATTCCTCCTTGAGTATGAAGTTACCTAAAATAGGAGAATTAATACAGAAGTGTATAGGTAGAAAACTAAGTATATATGAGTTCATTTGCTGACAGTTCCATAGTTTTGTTGTTGTTGTTGTTTGTTTGTTTGGGTTTTTTTGTTTGGTTTTTTTGTTTATTTTTTTTGTTATAATGAAGCTTATACCTCTACAGCCTCTTTTTTGAAATAGATTTACTCTCCTATGTTTTGACCTCTAATGACCACAGATATTTTTGGACAGACTGATCCATCTGTTACATACTTACACTGTATAAGCTCAGCTAAATCTTTAGCTAAACCTTTACAAACCAAACCAAGTCCTTAATTCTGAATTTTGACTTCAGTAGACTTCCATAAGCTAAAATTAAGACCCATAGATAGCTAAAGGCTGAACTTGAAACCATATTTTTATGGCCGGTATATCCAAGCTGCCTTCTCAAAAATACTTGTTGAATAATAGTGATGAAGAAAATGCTTCTCTAGTCAAGACACAGATGAGAATTCTGCTTTACAGAACATATATCACATAGAAATTGAATTTCAAAACACCTTGGGTTACATTGTCCAGGATTAATTTGTCTAAATTTTTTCACTAACTGAAGGATGGATTTTGAAGACAGCTGGATCCCTACATCTAGGATCCAGAGGCTTCCTGGTCTGATCCTGAGTCTGGTGAAAGCAATCATTAAAATATATTTCTTTTACAATCTCAGTGGCTGACCTTAAGACTAAGGTTGCAATACCTCTCTGGAGTGTAGTGGCTACTTATCTATCCTGCAATACCTCTCAAACTACGTATCTTGCTCCATGGTTGGATTAATGCAACTGTCTGGTACTGTAAGAAAACATACAAACAACTAAGGGTGTTAACTACCTCCCCAAGCTTTATGTGTCTGAGGCACTGAGGCTGGGTATGTGGTGTCCCTGAATCCTGCCGGTCATAAGGATCTTCATTAAAGAATGACAGAGGATAATCAGTGTTAAAAGCCCTATTAAAGGTGATAGGGTAAAGACACTCCAAGTACTGTCTAGGAATATATGTCACTGCTTTTGATGAAACCATCATACATAAAAATATAGATACATCTGTATACTTCTGTGTGACAAGTTCAAAATAATCAGGTGGAGAAAAGTATCTGATATTTTTCATGGTTTTTCTTAAAATGACTGTCCATGGCACAATGGCACACATACTATGTTTTAAAGAAGCAGATGCTTATTTCCAGATATTTATTTCTTTCTGGCAAGTTAGGTTCGAATGTCAAGGTTGGTATTATCTACCAAATCAAAATAACAAATCTCCCATCTCAAGGAAGTACAATGTCTTTTAATCAAATAGAATTCAAAAGCAAGAACAAAACCAAAAACAAACAAAACAAAACAACCAAAAAAACTCAACAACAAACCAACCAAAAACCAACCAACCAAAAAAACCCAAACCAACCAACCAACCAAAAATAAAACAACCCAACAACAACAATAACAACAAAAGAAACCACAAAGGAAAAATAAAAAATCACTTCAGGCTATGATTGCCCTTATTTTAACCTTATTTTAACTTATATCAAATAAATGGTTTGAGGAAATTCAACAAAACTAAAACCACTGAATTTGCCTAGTGATATGAGAATTTCTACTGTTTCCAAGGAAATCTTACTTACTTTAAAGGTCAAGTAAACAGAAAGAATCAGCAATGCTGATTGGTATTGATATTCAAATAGCTTTAATCTCTGCCCCACTATGAGATCCCTCACAATATAATTGGAAACTATGAAAAACAATGACAATATAAGTAACATGTTTTCTAAAAGATCTGTGACTCTTATATCTAGGACCTCAATTAAATTAATTATAATTTTATACCTTTGTTGATTTGATTAATTTAATATCATATTCACTTCTGGAATAAATAGATGTGACTCTCACTGAAGTGAATGTATCTGACTTTGGAACAAATATGGTACTCTGTAACAGACTATGCATAAAATATGATGGCAACATCTAGAGAAACTGAAGATCATTTTTATTATTTTCTTATTGAGTCCGAAGAAAATGATTCATCAAATATTTTACCACAGGCTGATTCTTGTATGTACTTTAAGTATTTGTTACATGTTTTGGGTGTGTGGTATTCAGTGTATGTCTTCAAAAGGAGTATTCATTGCCTTGGTGATCCAGGTTCTGCATAATGGTATATGAGCTCTTATAGAGTACCATCCCCACTGTTCAGAAAGTTACTTCTTTGAGTATTATATCTCCAAATTATACTAGCATTAGAGAGAGATTGTTTTTATGTGCGGAAGTCAAGATATCACTCATATTAATTGGCTAGCTCATAAAGCCATGAATTGATGAAACTAACCACAGTTCCAAAGGGAATTCTATGGTAATGGATTTTAAGAAGACATCTGATTCTGGGGCTTATATTAGCCAGACTGTCTATTCTCTCAGTAGCTGCTCAGAGATTACTGCAGTGCTTTGTATTTTCCTGATTATACCAGTGCTAGCCACTTTCAATGCAGTGTTTGTAGTCTACAACTCTGGTCAATGTTTGCCAATCAGATGTAAAGCAACAGACCACATGACTTGCAAATGCCAAACAACTAGCCCTACCTTTGCTCTGGTGGCAGTTCACCTCTGAAAACCTGTCTATTTTACTTCGTACTCAGTGCACTAAGTATGGAAATAGCTCCCTCCAGATTCCTGAGACCAGACATTCAGATTTACCCTTCCCACACAGTGTAGGTAAAATACAAGTCACCTTAAAAATACGCTCACAAGGAGAGTATTGCCAAGTTCCTAAGAAAATGGATTTTGTTGGACTAGAGCAGAGAATCAAGACTAGTGGTTAAAGCTCTAAAGACAATTTCCATGTGAAATAGTTATGAAATAAAACACGTAAATATTCTAACAAGTGATTCAGTGCCTAATTATTAGATTAGACTGATGTTACCTATTTCAGACATCTCAAACACATATTTGTGATAGTAACCAAGTTTTTACTTTGAAAACATCATGTTTCCTTTTGGACATACATATCCAGTATATAGGGAACTTTCTGACCAGATGAAAGATATCAGCCTTGTCTGCCTTCTGCCATAACAAAGATATCTATTCCTCCAAGTAAATTCTCTCTCTCAACGGTGGAGTGCAAAGAGAACAGCACAGCTTCCACAAGAGGAAGAAGAGTATCATCAGGATACTGTATGGGCTGGTAAATAAAGCATACTCTCAGCTCAAGGTTGGACTGTGTTACAGTTTTGAGTTAGCTTGTCCATGGCAGGATGTTTTGTGCTGGAACTGGAAACTAAAGTTCCATGGATCACCTGTTGACTACCCATGGCACACCACAGTGTCCTGGTCTCCTACTGTAGTATGCTGTAGTATGCTACACTTCTTATCTTGCCATGGACACTGAGGAAGGGGAATAATTCTTTACTTTCCCCTTAGAGAATTCTGAACACTTGATGCTACAAACATGAATACAAGAGTTTGGAAGTGATTCATGGTCCTTTAATTAAAAGATAAGATTTGTGGAAGAAGATTATTATATCCTGGGTAAAATTTAAAGAAACCTGGAAAAGTTCTTTCTTTTTCTCTCCCTCTCCCTTCCTCCCTCTTTTCCTCATTCTCCTCTCCATTTTCCCTGCTCTCTTTCTTACTAGAACTCTCCATTGCTGTTCAGTTTTTCCTTCAGACAGCCCTTCACCCCTGAGGCACCAGTAGATTTCAACGTAGGAATCCACAGTAATTTATTTCTGTTTGCTGTCTCCTGAATATTGCACTGATTCCTAATCAGGTGCAGTGTTAATCCATTTTCTAAAGAATAGGTGTCTTCCTTCATAAAGAGCCATTCATAATTGACACCGTTGACTATAATAAAGATAAAATTATTCTGAGTACTAGAATTACATTTCTCAGCTGTAGCTTGAACTATATCAGAAGTAGCAACCCTATCCTTGATTAGGATAAGAAACCACGCCTCTACTGAAATAAGCAACAGGGCTTATTAAATTAGTCTCAAATTTGATATCTGTATGCTAAGTTTGCTCCACTGCAGAGACCTGTATCTTCTTATAGTTGAACATGTACGAAGGATGACTGTAAATCATCAAGTGTTGAAAGTTGGGGCATACCCTTGATTAATGAAGTGGATGGCATGATGCCTCTTGAGCCATGGAACAGAGTGCCATAATTTGTGTGCTTATACATTTTTACGTACTGGCATTGACTCTGACTCTTTAACTTTTAACATGCCAATTAAGTGTAAGGTTTAAACCTCTTAAATAGCTGTTTTCAACTTTAACACATTAATTTATCTTCTACCAATGAATGGAACAATTTAGCAAAAACAGAGGAAAAATAAAAGTTTGAAAAGCAACAAAATTAACTTTAATTTGCTTGTAGAGCTACCATAATAGGCAAAAGCACTCTTTCAACCCACCTGTACTAAAATATGTTGTAACTTCAGAAAATTCTATTCTTTTGTAGTTTGACCAAAGGAAAAAAACAAAACAAAACAAAAAACTAACAACAACAGAAAAACGACCACACACCTAAACCATCAAACAAAATACTTGTGCAGAAAAACTGTGAAGTCACAAACCTTTATTAGCCCTATTGTTCAGTTATCATAAGCTGACCTAAACTCTTATTGTCACAAAATACTTACTTGTGTAAAGTTATTTGACTTTCTAGGGCTTCTGCTGAAACGTGCCTAAGCATCCTAGTAGAACTTATGTTACCCAATTCAGCCTTACCCCTGATGAGTCACAGCTATAGCCAATAAAGATAAAAGGGAGTGGGTTGGCTGAAGAGGGGCTATTATGAAGAAGGAGAATCCTGGAGAGAGAGTCACTGCTGTGAGATCAGTCTGGGTCTGCAGTGAGAGCCTGTTGTTGGAACAGCCTGTTGCAGTCACAGTCTGGCCAGGTAAAAGCCTGCAGTCAGAGCCTGCAAACTAATACCTACAGTCATAGTTTAGCAGGAAATAACCAGCAGTCAGAGGCTGCAAGGGAAACCTACAGCAGGAGCTTGCTGCAGCCAGAGTCAGTGAATAGTTGGAGTCAGGATGGCTGAGCTGTAAAGAGGAATAAACCAGGACCTTTTTCATGCTGTGATAAACAGGAAGTCTGTGTCTCGGCTCATTGCTACCCTCGAACAAGAGGGCTGCTGCAATGGAAAGTGTGCAATAAGGTTGTTCTGAAGCCTTCTCTTCTCCAGATGGAACAACCCCAGCTCTTTCAGTCTAGCTCCATAGAAGAGGAGCTCTATTCCCCTGATCATTTTTTTGGCTCTTCTGTGCATCCAGTTCAACAGGTCTTTGTATTCCTAATGTTGAGGACCCCAGAGCTGGATCCAGGTGAGGTCTCATGAGCCTGGAGCAGAAGGCCAGGATCACCTCCCTTGACCTGCGAGGCATGATTCTTTTGATGCAGTTCAGGATAAAGTTTGCTTTCTGGATTCATGTCCAGCTTTTCATTCACCAGTACCCCTAAGCCCTTCTCCCTTTGTCTTCCAGCCTGTATTGGCACTGGGAGTTGCACTGATCCAGGTGCAGAATCCTGCACTTGGCCTAGTTGAACCTCATAGGTTTAACACAGATACAACTCTGAAGCTCCTTGAGCTCAATAAATACAACATGATATTCAAACGTTCTCTGTAAATGTAATTTTTTTATTTCACTATAACTATAGTGACGTTTTATGCCATGTTTTACTATAAATCTCTTTTACAAGCTTTATTTAGTTTACAGACTACCATTTGACAACTGTTTGATTTCTTCATTTCAGCAAAGGGATAGATGAGTTCTCAGATATTTTTATTGATAATATATATGCTTTTATCACCTAGTTAGTAGCAATACTTTCTTTGCTAACTTCTGTGGCATATATTATATTCCATAAAGGATTTCTGTTTCTTCTGCTCTTCATGTAAATGAAAATGGCTTTGAAATATTACAGTTGGAGGAAGATATTGCCAGATTTATATTTCCATTTTAAAGGTTTCCTTTGTTCCTATTTGCAAAGTTTTGTGTTTGGGAATTTTTTTTTAAATTTATATATAATAATTGAAATACCAGGAAAGAGAGAGTTCACCTGGTGTAGTAGTAGCCTGTGTCTGAGAGGGACCAAGACAAGATGTCTTCAAAGAAGCTACAAAACCGTATAAGAGGCAACAGTAGAATTACGTACATTTGAATGGTGAAGCATTTGTCTGGTTTATGCCCTGAGACATAACTTTCTGTTTGTTTCTTTCTGTAGATGGTCTTCTAATGCTCAGAGAAGACTGAAAAAAGTAACTGTTTCAAAGAGTCAAAGTTAAACTGCAAATATATTGTCCTTTGTCCTCCAAGTGTATCTAGGAATTTTCTATGAAGGTGGTTTTTGAAATTTCCTGTATAACAGAGACCTGCTGTGTAATGGAAGGCAGTAGAAGGCTCATCTATCTCTTCATAGAAAATTCAATGGTCAGGAAATGTCATTACAGTACACACAGTGAGTTGTTTCTTCAAACAGTTAGTTGTATAAAATTGTCTGTCTCTTTAGCCATTTTATCTTTTCTGTCTTTTTACCCTTGTGTTGTTGTCTTCATTTATCATCACTTTCTTCATTCCCTGAGACTTCAGGATTCTTCTTTTCACTCACAAAATGTCTTCATCATTCCTGTGTTAGTCTTTAACATCTAGCAATTGTTTTCTTACCCTCTTTCAGTCATTATAATGAACAGAAACATACTTCACTGCACATAGATCAAATCTACTACAGGTTTGTTTTGAAAGTATTTTGAAAACCACTGTGGAAAGGCTACAAAATGCGGAGAATAGAAAATCCTTAACCTTCACAGAGCCTACCAGGTGCCCAACTTTCACACCCAGCTCATTTCACTCACTAACAAAACAGTACCCTTGTTGCATGTTTCCTTTTATTGTCTTTAAGGGGATCGAATCTATCACCATAAATCTTAAATATCTCCAAAACTACAAGTAAAAATACATAAATATATGTAACAGATGCAGAATTGCCTCCTGGGATGCATGTATTATGCATACAGAACTGTCATAACATCCCTCATACAATCACATTTTTTTTCTCTGCTCATGGTCTTTACACCTATCTCATTTTGACAATGTGCCTGGAAGTAATATGGATACTAAAATGTAACTAACACCATAAAAATACATGTGCCACTTTTTGAAATTTACTTATTTATACAAATACAGAATCAAAGAAATCCATCTAGATTAGAAAAAGCAGTAACCACATAAAAGTATTTCATTTTTTTAACCAAATTACTGAAAACAGCTATGATTTTCAAGAAGAAATTGTCTTGTAATGGATTAAGTTTAATCCACATAGTACAATTTTACTTTTTTTTTTTTTTTTTTAGTATTTTACCTCTTACTTTAGAAGAGAGAAAAAGAAGTTTGGTTTTATTTCTATTACAATATATCTCTCTAAATTTGCCAATAATATTGTTAGTGGGTCATATTGACCCCTGATCTAGCTGGTCTAGTTCAATGTCTTAACTGAAGACATTGTTTTAGCTGAAAAGTGATCTAAAAATTAGAAACAAAATCATCAAAATGTTTTACTCTTGAATTAGCTGATCTTTTAGATATCTTAGATCTAAAAGATCTTCTAATTCAAGAGTAAAAGATCTTGATGGTTTTGTTTCTAATCTTTTTTTTCTAATTCAAGAGCAAATTCTTTTTGATGTTTCTTCTACTTGGTACTGGTAAACTCTGCTCAGCACTGGCAAGATCACACCTGGGGTGCTGTGTTTAGACATATGGAGGCACTGGAGAGGGTTCAGTGAAGGGACTGGAGCATCTCTCCCATGAGGAAGGGTTGGGAGTCAGGCCTGTTTGGCCTGAAGAAACTGGAGAGGGAAAATTGTCAATGTCTCATGGGAGACATTATGTCAATGTCAACATAAATACCTGNGCACTGGAGAGGGTTCAGTGAAGGGACTGGAGCATCTCTCCCATGAGGAAGGGTTGGGAGTCAGGCCTGTTTGGCCTGAAGAAACTGGAGAGGGAAAATTGTCAATGTCAACATAAATACCTGAGAGAAGGGTGCAAGAAGGACAGAGCCAGGCTTGTTTCAGTGGTGCCCAGTCATAGGACAAGAGGTGACAGGCACACACTGAACCACTGGCTCTAGATCATCCTGCTCGAGCTGGGGAGTTGGGTAAGATGATCTCCAAAACAACATTCCCTGAAGTTTCAGTGTTTTTGTAGTGTCTTTGAGAATATTTCCACTTTTTCTGTTTAACAGAAATCATCACAAAGAAAGTGTTTTACTTTTAAAAGCAAAATAAAATGCATTGATTTGGTGATCTTGCATAGAGCTTAATGAATGACACAAGTTGCTTTGGGTTTTGTCAAACTCTCAGATGGATGTTCAAAGATTTTTTAATCTCTTATCAGTTTCATGTTTCAATAAAGTCTACTATATTAGGTAGGATATTACACATCACTGAATGAGTGGTAGACTAGCAATAACAAAAGTTATTCAATAATTTCAGGAGGTAAATGCATTACTTGTTTTATGACTTTATTTCTTTCTACTCTGTCAGACAAAGTGACTGAACATGACTGCCTGTGTCTTTGCAGATTCATAATGTGTGTCACAAGAGACACAGATACTGTCCTCAATATTTTTATTTTTAATTCTAATTGATTTCTAAAGACATACAAGAGTAAAAAGATTTTGAGGACAGCTCTGTTAATAAATGCACATACACACTGCAGACCTTCATATCAACAGTATAAATAAATTGTTAACAAAAGAGTACAAAGAAATTATAACACTTTTAGCAAACCATTTCTGTGTAATGTTTCAAAATTTTTTATTGCGTTGCATTTATAGTAATGTGTGCTGCATTCAGATTAGCTATGTTTAATATTGCAGCTCTTCTTCCACCATACCTTTCTTCCTAAGTATGTGATATGAACCATGACATTACAATCTTAAAGCTGTAACAAGAATGAGTTATGTTTGTACTATTTCCCATTCTCATTATATTCTTTGTCACACAATGAATTAATGTTGTGCCATTCTCTGCTCTCATTACAATCTTTTCCTTATGAATGGGGCATCAGAATTTTAATGTCTTTTATAATCTCTGAGTTATAGGAGTGTGTTGCACTACTATGACCTTGCTAATATTTTTGCATGGTCATTGGCTGGCTGCACACTGCTGGGTGTGAGGTTACACCGAGCAGCCAATCCAGGGTCTTTGACAGTGGCTGCTTTGGAGTGTTCCACTAACCTGACACAAAGCCCAGGGGCCCAGGTGGGTTAATGCTGCTCCTAAGGACTGCTAAACACAAGGAAGTGTTCATTCTCTTCCCAGGTATGAGCAAAGTATCAAGACTTCCGTTACCACAAATTGTGAAGCACTTATAAGAATGATAATATGCAAGGTTTTTTTAAGTGCTTTCATTCTTTGTTTGCTTTTATGTTTTTCATGGGTTTAAAAACTGTTGTGTATTGCTTCCATATTAAAGAAGAAATTAGATTGTGACATCTAAATTTCTGTTGTTCTTAAATTGAAAGCAGTTGGAAGCCAGGAGTTTAAAAACTTGCTGATGCACTGAGTGTGTGGCTGACAGATTGAAACTTCATTTCAGTCCCTCTTTTCCAATTTTGAAACCCAAAATCGTGGTATATCCACTTTCCACTACCTGTGTTTTAGCTAGAAATCTGAATATTTCCAGTTATGTATTTAAATGAATTCTTGTATTTTTAGAGAATCTTACTTGATAGAGTTTTGTACTATTAGTTTAAAAAAATCTTTATATTTAAATCATAACAAAAAGTCTAAGTCAGAGCATATTGCAGAAACATGGAAAAATAGAATATAAATTATAAAAAGGATTCATGTTTATCAAATATGCTTTTCATGTTAGTTGATTCTTGACAGCATTTTCCAGTTTACCCAACATAAATTATATATATGATAATGAATAAATATGGATTTTATTTTTTGTAATCCTATCATGTAATAAAAACATGTTCATAGCCCTAAGGAGCTGCTATTAAAAGTTGTTTTGTGATAAAAAACCCTGAATCAGTTAGGAAAATGTTAATACTGGCACGTTGAATATGATGACAAGTAAATTGGCAGATGTCAGTCAGTACCATGTTGAAATAAAGCCAGAAACTTAGGTCTTTTTGGGAGAGTATAATTTTTCATTTAACAGAAAAGCAACTGTAAGCAATAACAATGTTTGACTTAGATGCTGTTGAAACCCATAACTACTAAATCACAACCCACCCATCAGTCTGAGATACTAAGAAGCTTGGTTTGGTTAGGAAACTGTCATTAAGAATTGTGTAAAACCACTGTGAACTTACAGAGACTGTGGGAATGAGTACCCTCACAGAAGCCTAAGAGCTTTGCTGAATAGCAGAGGGTATCTTGCACTCAGAATTCCTTACCTGTAGTCCAGTCTATTTTCTGTCCTGGGGTGAGATTTGAGTGCTATAAGAAACACTGATCAGCAGTGGTTCATACACACAGCTTCTTTATTTAATTTCTTTTTCTTTGTTTATTTGGAACTCATCAGTGTGCATTCTCAGCATCTCACAATTTTAAAATTAATTTATCATTGTAATATTTCCAGTAAAGTAAAGAAATATGTTACAGGTTACAAACTGAATTTAGATAAAAGGACTTGACTGGTTTGGCCTACCAGTAATATCATTAGCTTTGTCTCTTTACACACAGTCATGTGTGTGAAGGAAAAGTCAGGATCTGGAACCTAACCAATGGGCTCTAGTGGGCAGTTATTTTTGTTATTGTTAGAGGATTTTAGGAAAACCACTCATTTGTCAAAATTTAGAGTGTGGGACAGAGAATGCACTGAAGAGTTTCTCTACTGCTCTTACAGCCCAGAAAGCCAAACGTGTCCTGGGCTGCATCCAAAGCAGTGTGGGCAGCAGGGCCAGGGAGGGGATTCTGCCCCTCTGCTCTGCCCTGCTGAGACCCCATCTACAGGGCTGCATCCACCTCTGGGGTCCCAGCACAGGAAGGATGTGGACCTGTTGGAGTGAGTCCAGTGCAGGGCCACCAAGATGTTTAGAGGGCTGGAGCAGCTCTACTATGAAGAAAAGCTGAGAGAATTTGGACTATTCAGCCTGGAGAGAGAAGGCTCTGGAGCGACCTAATTGAGACTTTTCAGTACCTAAAGGAGGCCTATAAGAACTGGAGAGAGACTGTTTACAGGGGTATGTAGTGACAGGACAAGGGGGCATGGCTTTAAACTGAGACTAGGTTTATAATGGATATTATGAAGAAATCTTTGGTGTGGCGGTGGTGAGGCACTGGAACAGGTTGCCCAGAGAAGTTGTGGGTGCCCCATCCTTGGAAATGTTCAAGGCCAGGTTGGATGGACCAATGAGCATCCTGGTTTAGTGGAAGGTTCCTTGCTCATGGCAGGAGGATTGGAACGAGATATTTCAGGTCCCTTCCAACCCCGACTATTCCATGATTCTATGATACTTGAAGAATCTGAGGTCCATTTTGAACCGTCTCAACAGGTGTATATTTTGGAAAGTCATTGGGCTTTGTCTCTGCTATATATTCCTTTAAGAATAACCTACAAATTAATGAGAACTTCCACTCTATGGCTGCTTTATTATAGTGTCTCAGGACACTATAATAAGCACCATGAAGGTGCAACCAGGAAACCAAACCTACAACTTGAAGTTAGCTTTTCTGGGAAAAAATGGGAGGGATTTTGCTGTGATGCAAGGTCACAAAACAATATTGCAGAGTTATTAGTTTCTGTGAAAGTTATAGGGCAATGGCCTTCATATATTAGCTCATTTCTTTCTAAATTAGTATCTTTATATGTACCTAAATAATTTTTTCTTTCTCTTTTTGCATTTTTGGTGTCTACTTACACTCTTGTGCTTTGCATTTAAATTGGATGGTCCTGTCAGCATTTAATTACTAACAAATGCAACTGTGTAACAAAGTCAAGTGAGGAATATGTGTCAAGTTTTAGATTTCTCTTTAGAGACTTGACTTAATTTGATTTGGGTAATGTAGTTAGGCAAAATGAAGTTTACATAACATTAACTCTGTCCCAGAACAGTGGTGTCCACAACTTTTGTGAGGAGGAAAGTTCACGTATTTTGAACTTTGAAGCAATCCCTTTACAGGTTAAACCTCAAATTCTGATCTTTTCTCCCATTATGCTAAATGTATTAAGGTAGATGTTAGATAATTACTTCCGTTTCCAATACTTTGTGTGGCTACTTTCCTCCAAGGAAAACACAGGTTGGTTTTATGCATTAAAAAGTGTTGATTCCATACAATATGTGCAATAGTTCAAAAATATGTGAAAACAATGGCTAAAACTGAAGCCAATCACTAAAATGACAAAACAAAGGCTATTTTTGCATTCTAAGGTCTCTTTTTCCGTACAGATTTTTACTTCCATGGATGATGACCTTTTTTCTCCTACATGTTTTTCATCTGATAGCCTCTGGCCTTTCTGAACTTGAACAGAAACATAAACTCTGATTTTGGAAGAAAATGGGAAAATTACAAATTTGGAATTTGTTGCCAAATGTCAGAAAAACTAGACTGACTGAAGAAAAAAGACATAACCCCAGGGTACATGACATGACTACAAAACCAAGTTTGTTTGTTTGTTTGTTGTTTTATACCAGATTCTATTGCACACTCACTTTTTTAAAAATAATATTAGGAGATCAAATTTCTTATTTATCTGAAGGATTTTTATTTACATATGCTTACTTCAAATCAATACCACAAATAAAGCTTCTGCAAAATGTATCTTTTTAGGAAAAAAAAAAAAAAAGGTGAAGGGCTACAAACATTACAAGTAACCTTGACATTCTTGTTGATAAAAATAAAAACCTGTTTACTCTAGAAAGTTCTATATTAAGCCCAGCGGTGTATAAAAAATTAATTGACATGACTTTTAGTGAAGCACAGATCTTACTAGTTTCATCTGTTAATTTTTGACTTAGCCAACTGCCTAGCAGCAGAAGACTCTGAAATTTGCAAATATGAGGTGTAAATTTTGATAGAGTGAAAAAACATAGAAGTTTCCATATTATTTTTTAGTCTGCTTCAAGTAAAAGATTTTATAAAAGAATACTTTTGATTCTGTTCTGAATGCATATAGAATATATGATATATAGGCTATATCATACATTATATGAATTATTAATTTATATGTGTGTATATATATGTAACTCTTGATCCTAGAGAGACATCAAGCGTTTTAGGCTCTTTACTTCCTAGTGACTTCTTTGAGCTACAAGTTCATACACTCTTCCAATATTAGAAAAAAAATCTACATTAAATTTCTATACAGTGATAAATTGTCCAGTATTCTCTGAAAGTGAAAATTCTCGCAAAAACAAAGACCAAGATGCAGCCACCTCTGGTTGGAAGTACACTAACACTGCACTTCTCAACATTTTAGGGTGTGAAGTGAAACAATAGCTCTTATTCAGCTGAAATTGTGAGGGGAATTTAGATAAGCAGAAGGTAATTACACAGGTTAGAATTTGGCCCTAACACAGGAGCTGACACCTTCTATCAAGAGGTATGTAATCACATTGCGTGATTTTCTCAAGAAACACAGTACAGAGCAGTGCTAATTTTCAATGCTCTTGTGAACAGCATTTCGCAATATGTGTTATTTTTGAGACTCCATGAAAATTCTCCGTAACTGCTTTTAAGACATTTCCCCTGGTGCAGAGTTTTATTTTTTTAAAGAACGTGTTCTGAAAAGCACTGACAGCTTCTTCAGCAGAAGAGCCAGGATTGTCAGCCATTGATGCAAAAACCTGAATCTGCTTTGACACCCCAGAATAAGCTTCTGGCAATGTTATGTCTTTCTTTTAGATGTTTGGATAAATCACACAGCTCAGAAGCTGCATCATACATTATGCCTAAGTTATAAACAAATGTTGCTGAGGTAAGGATATTTCTCAGTCCAATGTACTGAATCTCTAGATGTCTCTTAGCTGCCTCAGGGAAATGTTTGCTCAAGGCTTGGCTGTGTGTTCCAAGTGGTTTATATGGATCTTCCAGGAGACCCAACCAAACAGATGTCTGTATTGATGCTCACTCCTTTCTTAAGCACCTGCGTTTTTCCACCAGCAGCAGAGTGTTTGGAGTAGTTGTGATCCAGAGGAGATACACTAGAAAAGAGAGAATCTGTGCCAATCAGTGGTGGTATTCTTTCTGCCTCTGACCTCAAAAAGGCTTGTGATCATGCCAAGTGAGGACTTTCTTTCCCAGTGGCTGTCCTTATATGATACTTGATTGCTGCAGGTTCCTCCCTTCATGTGGTTTGCGGTTGCTGGCAGCTGACCTGGACTGAACAGAGGATCCTCTTGGATAGAGTGGTATTGTTGATATATTCACTAGCTTTGTAACAGGCTTGCTTCGCTACCTAATGACTGTTTAACCTTTCCATTTGCTCATGTGGAGCACCACCTGCATTGCATGTCTTTCCTGTTGGGTTCTGTAAGGCCCAAAGCTTCAGGGTCTGCTCCTAGGCAGGAGCAGAGACTTGGTGGAGATTGTGCTGGAAGAGTCCTGTGATAAAACCACTGGGAAGGAAGATTGACAGGGCAGACATCAGACAACATGGGAAAGATGCATGAAATCTTAACTTTCTTCTAGTTTAAGGGGCCTTTTCGCAGTCCTGAAAAGCATGTGTACATGAAACAAACAGTAAGTACAAAACTAGCTGCCCTGTTTGGACATCCACATTCTTCTTTGCTTGTGTGTTGGTTGTTTTTTGTTTCGTAGTATGATATTTATTGCCTCTAGCTCTGAGTATTTAAAAGTTTGACTTTTCCATGTTTGGTGGACAAAGAATCCCTGGAAGATGATTCATCTCACTTTGCATATGCTTCATCTGCAGAGAACTGTGCTTTGGATGTTTTTTTCTATTCACTGTAAAAGGACATTTAGACTAATCTATTCATGTAGTGTTCAACTCCTAAATGGTTACAGTTTTACACTAGGAGAAGCACTTACAGGCAATTGAATCACTATTTTAGTATTTTTTAAAGTGCTATAGTGCTACCCATGTATATATGATAATCAGACTATTAAAACAGTCATCTAGGATACAGAAGAATTAGAATTATGCTTTAAGATCTCTCTATTCCAAAATGCTGTAACTCATGTCTCCCAGTCAGGTAAATTCCACCACTGGTGCCTTTGTCAAATCCATCACAGTTACCAAATACTAAACTCCTTAGGAACTGTGGGTTCACATGCTCCAAATCTAGGTCATACCATAACCACAAATGTCACAAAACACACTAAATGAGGCTTATTTAAAAAAAAAAAAAAAAAAAAAAAAAAAAAAAAAAGNCAGCAAAATGTTTATTACCCCCATTCCTGTACTAGTTTGGTTCACCCTGTGTGTTGTTCTGGATTTAACATTCCCACTTTGTTGCCATATGTCCTACTTCCAGGAGACAGGCAGTGGGTGTTAGAAGTGAGGAAAATAATGAGAACTCCAAAGGTGAATTAATGAATGATGATGTTCATCTGGCAGATAGCACCTTTGGTGCGTTCCTTTTTTTAAAACCTGTATCAAATGACAGTCGATTTCAAAGGCACGAGAGAACATGTATGTGTCTTAATAGAGTAGGTATGGCTGATTTCTGTTTTTAGGGAACATGGAAGTATAAAAGTTTCTCTTCTAAATTCAGCAGTCTGTATGGTAGACAAGTAGATACTCAGTATCCATTCTTTCCCAAAAGTAATGGAAAGAACTGGACACGTCCAGAGCAAATCTCCTCAGAAGATTATTTATTCCACCTTGTTTAGAAACTTGTATGGATTATATCACACGCTGGAAGTACCGTTCTCTGTGGGTTGACAACAGAGGAAGTTAAGACAGTTCATCTAGGTTAAACATCTAACTTTTTGATGAGTTAAATTATGTGAATGTCAACCTCACTTGTATCTGTTATTTGGTTTCCTTTGAGACAGTGGTTTAGAGACTTAAAAGACTGCTGAAGAATGAAGGCGAGGAAACCAGGCAAATGGCATGATGAGGACCAAAAGGCATTAAGACAGGAAGTGAGTTGAGAAATAAGGGGTGGGAGATCTAGAAAAGGGAAATGAAGAGATCACATATAGAACATTTTAAACTTATTTATTCCAATAGCTATTTTGCCATTGAAAAGGTAATGGCATTAAGACAACTTTGCTAAACAATAGAATCCCCAAAATAAATTAAAGATAAATACTAAAAGAGAAAATAGATATTCAATCATTTTGCTGGCACTTCAGAATATAAAAAAATAGTTGGGGTTCAGGCAGTAAATGTTAGCGTCATCCACCTCTAGATATCCATCTAACAATGTTATAATAAAAATGAGAGGTTTCCTAAATAATGCCAGGGAATTTCCAGAACGACTCAGACGCACTTGACATTACTTTGCGGAATATACTGAGAACAAGTTCAGGAATTCTAAAATAGATCTGAAAATAGACAAATCCTAATGATAGCATGATTTCCATCCCATATTAGGAGAGGATGAGAAGATAGATCAGCACTAAAGACTATAAAAGGTCAGCAAAATATTTATGGAGGAGTAAGAAACTTGCTTGCTTTATTTAGGCTTTAATTTAAGCAAGTAAGTAAAAAATAAACTCATTGAAGTCTGAGGTTTCTGAGAATTTGGTTTTATTTGGTTCTTTTATTTGGTTTGCTTTGCTTTTGCTTGGTTTGATTGTAGGAAGAAATGGCATGGTACTCTTAAAATCAGATCGGAGTTTTACAAGGAATCATAGTGCATCCACTCTCATACAATGGAGGAAGATGAAAATACATGTAAACATGTAAAGTAACAATGAACTGGAGTGTTTAGAGATAACTGGAAAAATCAGACAAGACAAATGCAATACATTTATAATTCTGAAATGATGGGCACAGCTGAAATTGACTTGAGTGATTGTTGTAAGTGAAATAAAATCTCAGGTGTTCCCTCAACTGGAGAGGTGGAAAAGAAGATACTACAGAGTAATATTATATGTCAAAATACAGTGCCAATGCCACAGTTTCAGGTTGGAAGACTGCTGTGACAGCAACTTAAAGTTATTAGCAATAAATAAATAAATAAATAAATATAATTAGCATGAACTCCTGCTGCAGATCACCACACAAAAGGAGACAAAGAACTTAAAATTGCAAGCTTAGCTCTTGAAAGACTGTCCAGGACATTTATAATAACATAAAAAGGAGAGGTGAAAACAATGCATGCAATGTATTTATATGAGTCAGGAAAATCAAAAACAATGCGAAGTGTTTCCAAACGATATTATGATGAGAGATGCTAATAACTTTATGGAGAAAGTAGAGGATACTTGAGGGAAGGATACATCCTACCAGCTTGTGTACCTATCCATAAGCATGCAATGCTGTAGTCAAAAGGGATTATATATCTTTGCAGCTGGATATTCCAGTTAGCACTGACACCGGGAGCGAAGACAGGTCACTAAATTTTATAAATTCCAAATATTATTAGGGTGCAGGCTCTGCATGAGTCTGTATTAGTATATATGTACTTCAAATGTAGCCAAAAATCCTGAGCATATTGTACCTCTCCTAGAATCCTGGGGGCTCTTAGGCCCCTACTCTCAAAAGAACTCCGTCATGTGAAAATTAGCTGAATTGTGTCTTGATATTTATTCAGTGTGGCCCGGGATATAAAACATGCTGCTGTTATTTCCAGTTTCTCCTGATGAAATCACAGTTGGCTGTTGGAGCATCTTTTCTACTCCAGCCTGAAATCAAGCAGTTGCGCTTAAAATCTGAAGCAGATATAGAGAAGCCCTCACACAACCTCACAGCAGGGCAGCTCAGGATGCGGCCACCAAAAGCACAGCAGTGGAGCTGAGACTGTGCCTTCCTGCACAAAAAACTTCTCTCAAACAAAACAAAAACCTCCTGGTTGGCACCATCTCACTTGGGAGGAGGCAGATACCAGTGGAGGGGCAAATCCAGAGCCTGCTACCTTCCGCCAGAACATGTGCCTGCCTGTTTCCTAGTTTGGAAACAACAATGGTAGGTTGCTTGAGGTCACCCATGCAGAGTAATCACAGAGAAGTATTGTGGTGCTGTGGAAATCGTCCAAAGGACAAAGAAGAGAACAGTAGATGAAATGCATGCAAATTGTGGTTTCGCATACAAAAAAAAACCAGCATGAAAATATTTTCAGTCAGGGTCTTTATCATGTGAATGAGCGATATGAAAATTACGTATGTAACAATAATTGATGTCATCTTTTTCTCACATAGGAAATATCGTAAAAAGTATCAGTGAGGTTTAGGTTCAGTCTTCTATCTAACCTTTAATAATTTGGAAGATAGTAAATTCAATGAGAGGATTAATTACAAAGATAGAAGAGCAATAAAAAGACACCCCAGAGAGATTAGGATAAAAAAGCCAGCAAAGTCAGTTACATGCTGAGCTGATATGAGTTAATAAACAAAATAATCTGAAATACCAATACCACACAAAAACTGAAAGGATTTATATGGAGTAAAGAAAGCATTATTAAATGGGAAATTGACTTGTGATGTGAAGCAATAGCAAAATATTCCAAAATTCATTTTGGAATGAAGCACCTCACCACAGAGTATGAAGAGAGTAGTCCATTTCACTAGGACTCTGTGTGATCCCATCCACAGTACTGTGCTCCTTCCTGAGTATCTCATTGTCAGGATTGCTGTTTGGAAAGTACCAAAGTAATTAGGAAACAAGGAATTGTTGACATTGGGTGGAGGGGGTGGGCATTAGTAAGCTAAATGTGAAAACTTATGTAGCAATGTTTAAAGGAAGAGCATAACACATTGAAAATGCCCTGGAACTGTCAGAGCCAGAAAAGAATTGTCTAAGTCCTGAGCTAAGGCTGAAAAAAAAAAATAGTAGATAAATGCAGGCAAAATAACCAGGTATATTTCCTGCCAATTGCCACTATTAGGCTATCTTCCAAGGGAAGCTTTTTCACTTGGGACATTAAAAATTGTATTGGACAGAATTCTGTGAGATGTATTGTTTTATATGACTCAATACGTGTTTTTTGTCAGTAATATGGGCCAAATATATCAAGACTGCATACAGTTCCTGCTGCTATTAAGAGCAGGTATTCAAGCACAGAATGTGTCGCTGTGATTCTTCTATGGTGTTCTTCGGTGGGATGTCCTTGCATTTACCCTTTTCTAGAGATCTTTGGTCTTTTCAATGGCACATAACTGGCTGTAGGAAACATTTCTAACTGACTTGTGTTTAACATGAGATTTCTAGCTGAGGAAGTGGGACCATGTTTGAGTATGTGCTGTTTCCAATTCACTGGACTTATTAGCAGTTTATACCCTGTGTTTGGTTAAGAATGTTCTCAGACACTATTCTAAGATGTTATTAATCCTTTTCATTATTGTTTTTAATCATTGTGGGTACACACCGTGTGCCAAGAATAGGCTGCAAGGTTTAGTTTCCTTGCCTGATAGTTTAATAATTCTCTCTTGAATAGGAGAACTTGCCTTCAGAAAGATTTATCAGGTTAAAAAAAGGTTTTGATTTAATATTTGAAGATGGAGTTAGCCTCCCGCTGTGCTTTAAGCATTTGAAAACCTGCTGCAAAGTGGCATTTCAAAGACAGCTTAATATTAAATTCAGCTTGCAATATTCATATCTAATTGTTGTAAGACCTGTTGTTCTGCTAATAAGTGGCAGAATAACAATGTTATTATGTTTGGTTTTCACATGCATTTTTAGACCTTTGTTAAAGGACATTGTTCTTGCAAAGGCTTTCCTCAAAGAAAAGAAAAACATTTACATACACAGCAGATAAACTCCTGCAGCTTCAGAGCAGTCTGGGTGTTTATCATCTAGTGCAGAACTGATTTGAGTGTTATTCTTCTCAACTATTCTCAGAGTACACATTTTATTCTCATTTAAGCATTGGCCAGTTGTGTTATCCAAATCACTGCATTATGAAAATAAAATATACAAGAATATGAAATGATATGAATAGGAAAATATGCTATTTTTTATGAACCACATACAATCTTGTCCTCTGTGTTTTCTTCTACAGCAGAGGTAATGTAATAAAAAATTTTATATGACTTCAGCACTGATGTTATTGGTGATTTAAAACCATTTTCCCACTGTAACTCAGCTGTTCTGCTTTTTAGAGATTGTTTTTACTGATATTACTGAAAATATCAAGAGACCAGCTGCAGAAGTGACACTGGCTACTTGCTTCTGTTGGACGGCTTTTATCTGGCATAAAAACTATTAAACATACAGTCATTATGAATCATTAATAGCCTGACAGCAAAGTTGACTGCAGTGGGAAAATCAAGTCAGTTTTATTATTCATTAAGACATTCCTGAAGGAGCTAACTTTTCACAGAAAGAATAGACAATAGAATTACAATATTTCATACTTATGAATGTGGTCATGTGTTAAGCTACTTTGCCTTGTTATAATCAGATTTTTTCAGTTACTTATGCTAATCATTTTGGTTACATTTTTATTGCATGCATTCTGCTTAATTCAAAAACCTGTCTTACAGGATACCTAAGTAATGTCTGATTTTCTTTGTAATTGTTACATTATACACACCTTCTCATATTAAATTTTAGTTTCTCAGAGGAATTTTATAAATTAAAATCAGACCAATCGTGAATTTAAACCTAGTCTTAAGACTGTGCCTCACATTCCTTTTACGCGGATCTTACTCTTTCCCAAACAGAAAAAAATCACAGGTTTTGTAGAGAAATACATTGTAATAGCTGATGTACACATTCCAGCAAAGACAAGAGCACTGAGACATTTGATTTCCTTCTTCCCTTTTTTTCTTTTTCATTTTGGCCTCCTTTGATACAGGATAATATTAGTGGCCCTCGAGTTAGAGCCAGAGAAGTAAGGTTGGGGGAGGGTGCTGTAGAGATATACATGATTCTAGCTGTTCTTAGGGTAAAATTTGCAAATTTACCTCAGATTTGTGAACTCAGCCTAACTTTTAGAGGTACTTTGAATACAAGTCCATGCACAATGTTGGTGGAGTTGGCTAAGACTTGACTTGCTTATGTGAGTGCAACCTCTCTCCCCCCAACTTCTGCGTATTTAAGCCATGTGATCATTCAGCATCCCAATCTCTTCATTTTGCTGTCTTCATAATGGGAGTACCAATGCCACCCAATGACACTGTTGTACACCACANTGACCTTCATAGATGAGAGAAATTCTGCCATATCCATGCACACAGAACAGTGTTTTACTCACAGCTTTTCATTTGGTCCAGTTGCTGAACATGGCTGGAAAGATAAGCTTATAAGACTATGCAGAAAAAATTATTTTAAGGGAGTAAGTAAATTCAAAGCTCTGTCTCACATACTAGTGTCACAACTTGGGAAATGCAATGTTATCCCCAAACTTCTTAGATTGTTCAAGACTGGCATTTGAATATGAAACATATACGAAAACATGATTCAAAACATCACATGGTAAAAAGGTGCATTCAAAGCAATTGCAACTAACGTATCTAGAGTTGTTAAGTGCTGACTGTCTGTTTGTAAACATTAGTTCAATCAAACTGTTGTAAAATAACACTATAATATTGATGAATCTAGGTATATTTCCAGTCCAGATCTGTATCGGTGGTCGCCCCGTGTCGCACGGCTGCGGCAGCCCTGGGCACCACGGCAACCCTGTGTGAGATTCTTGCCGACCGGGAGCTAGGCACGGCGAAGGCAGGGAGAAGAAAGGCGGGACTTCAAGAGGGGGAAATCAGCAGAGTTTATTCACCCCACGGCTTCAGCCTCATGAAGACCAGGAGCACGTGGGAAATTACAGGTTTTATAGGAAGGAGGTACACAGGGAGGGTTTTAGTTACAGACCAATGAAAAGAATTTAGGGAGTGGCTCATAACATAATAGACATTTGTAATATCAAATCAGGGAAAAATGGGAGGGAGAGGTTTGGGTTTGGTCTAATCACTCTATGTCTTCTTCAGAATTTTCTAGAGTTTGGGAAAGGCTTTAGAGTGACCAGCAGGNTACATAAAAACTTATAAATAAATGAAGCATTAAACAGAGAAAACCAAAAATTCACACTACAACACAGATCATTCTTTTTTCATGGGCATTGAGACTGTGCTATTCATAAGCTAAAAAGACCGCACCAAAATCAGAGAAGTTGTACTAAAAGAGCACTACAGAAAAGTTAACACATCCTGAGAACAATCTGTCTTCTGGTAGGTTCCAGAAGTAGGTTCTGGTGTAGAATCATAGAATTTTTAGGTTGGAAAAGACCTCTTAAGATCATGTGTCCAACTGATCATTGTGTCCTGCTATTAACGCAGCACTGCTAAGTGCACTGCTAATTCTTATTTAATGCTACATCTACAAATCTTTCAAATACGTCCGAGGGATGGGGACTCTGCCACTTCCCTGGATAGTCTGTTCCAATGTTTGACCACTTTCAGTGAATGTAGCGGTGGTCGCCCCGTGTCGCACGGCNATATGACATCTAAACTTCCCCGGGCACATTGAGGCAATTTCCTCTTGCTCTGTCATTTGTTACCTGGGAAAGGAGACTGACCCATACATTGCTACAGCCTCTTTTCAGGTAATTGTAGAGAGGGATAAGGTCTTCCCTGAGACTGCTTTTCTCCAGATTAGACAACACCAGTTCCCTCAGCCACTCCTTAGGGGTGTGTACCTGGCTGCACCAGAGAGTGGAAGATGTGCTTTCTGAGATACCACACAACAGGAAATTGCTAGACTTGTTGAAGGCTTTGCTGGAAGGTTAATGATCCCTTAGCCATCAGTGACATTGGGATTATGGGCCTTACTGACAGATAGGATGTCAGTATTCTTCACAGTGATTGGAAAGCACATAAAAAGGGAGCAATTGTGAGGGAAGAATATCAATGCTGTTTCAGCTGTATTCTGTCATTGTTCCCTGTGTTTAGGTGAAGAGGTCTCACTGCCTCTTTCTGTTTCAGGGTACCTCAGACAGTTCATATAGGTCCTTACATTTACTCATTAGCTTTATTCCTTTCACATGCAGTTTTAAACAGTGGTCCATGCCTCTCACTCCTATCCCACATCCTCCTCAGAAAGCTGTTTGGGATCCTGACCTCTCTGCCTCTCTCTCTCCACTGGCACCTCACTACTTTTTCTCTCAATGTCTCTTCTTGTAAGTTTGCAAAAAATAATTTTTTCAGTTAATTACTCCAGCATTCCTGACAACCCATTCTTAGCAAAGTTCCCTCATACCTTAACTTGAAAGTACTTTGAGAATTGGTATGTTTAAAACACAAATGTAGGCACATGATATATACTAATCTGTGGAGCAGAATGTAAAAACCCAGAACAAAATCACCACTTTATTGCTGGTGTCATCCAAAGAGTCTATAAATCTGAATTTTATATCTGCAACACATGAGGAAAACCTGGCCTGTATTTCTTTTTAACATATCTTCATTCTAATCATTCCTAACACTAACTGCAAGTGTCTCAAACTTGACAGCTAGTTTAGCATTAGACAACAATAGAATATTTCATTTCTGTAAGTTTGGTTATCTTGTTAAAATTCATATTTGCTTGTAAAATACTGAGAAATACTTTTAATCATTTGCTGTCAAAATGCCAGGTGGGTTTTTATATCAAGAATTGGTAAAGTCAAAAATTCTTTTTAAGTATTTTTTTAATGTAAGATATATTTTCATACTGCCTGAAAAAATGATAAAACATATAGTTGAAAAAAGAGAGGGAAGCATGAAAAATAAAGATGGGGCTTGCAGATCTTTGGGGTTTTGCTCTACACAGCACTTGTGGGTGTGGTGGAGCTGAGGTTAAACAAAGGAGGGTTTCAGGCCTAAGAGAAGGGAAGAACCTGAAAGGGGGAGCTGCCTGAGATGAGCTCCTGCAGGAATCACATCAGAGACAATGTAGGCAGGATGGAAATGGGAGCTACCTTTTGCTGCCAACCATGAACAAAGATGAAAGGTCAGTGAAGGACTGGGGAGGAGGCTGAAGAAGGAGGAGGTGGGAAAGAACAATGAGTTGAAACATAGTCACCTCTGTTGGCAAAACAATCTTCTCCATTGCATCTTTTCACAGCCTCAGCTGTTTCTTCACTACTGCTCCACTGTTATTGCTCTCAGACCTGGATGGAGAAAACAGAGAAACTATTTTGTGGTAGCTTTATTCTTAATGATCTGTTATCCATTTGTATTTATAGGCCATCCATGCCCAGGAGCCTTTGGGCACATAACAAAATATAACTAAAACACAGCTTAGTTTTAAAAAAGGCAACATGGCCCAATTAATTCCCCAATTAATTAATTTATTCTACATCACTTTGAATTTTGGTCTAAGGATTTTATGTAGGACATTAAAAAAAAAAAAAAAGAACAGTTCCACTGACAAGACAGGTAATTATTTTATTCAATGATTTTTCTCAATGCAAAGCTATTAATAGCTGGATCACTAGCGAGGGGCCAAATTCTGCCCTGAGGTAAATCCAGCACCATTTCACCAACTTCAAGGGAATTACTGTTTTACTTGGATCAGAACTGGGCTGTTAAATTATAGCTGCCCAGTTATTCATAGAACTGAACTAAATTATTTTTCTTTCCTTTTCTTTCCCCTCTTGTTCTTCAAATATAGAAGTTAGCTCTAAATCACCAAACCAAAACTGTAGTTTGTGGATGTAGTTTCTCCTCTAAGGAAAAGAGGAGAAACAGTCTCCCTCTCAACCCCTTGAGAAGCATCCCCAGACTCCATTTGTGTCCACATGGTTCTCTCTCTGCAAAAACACAGGCATGGCTTGACAAGACCTCAAATAAAGTTCACATTGTCAGAAAACAAATGACATATGTAAGGTAAGAGGACAAAAGGTAAGAGGACAAAAGAAAGGCAAACATATTCAAATATTTAATGTACAAGCCTGCACATCTTTTATCCTCCTCCCACATCAAAAGCTTCCCAGATATTTGTTGCAAATACATCAGTAAGTACCAAAAGGAAAGTTTGCGTGTGCTTTGATTAAGCTTTGGATTCTCTGAAGAATAAAGGGGTTTAGGTTTTGGGATCACTGTGCCCATGTACTGTCAGCCTGGTGGTGCCTCCTCATTCCTGTGAAGGGAGGGAACAGGTATGGAATGAACACTGGTCTGCCCCTCTTCTCAGTGAATTTATACCCACATGTTTTCAAGTGCCCTGCTGTGTTTAAATACCTCATTATTAGGTAACAATTATGTTATCTTTTTGCCATACCTTACTTCCTTGTTTTGAACATGGATCACTGATCTACTTAGACTGACACTGATAACTAAATGCCAGGCTGAAAAGAAATTTGCCTCAGACAAGGTAGTACAGTGAAACACATTGGTAGCATCCTTGAGAGAATGGGCATTAATATTTTTCTGTTGCATAACGAAACTTTGTGCCATGAGATAGCCCTGCCTTCTCTGTAGTATGAAATGAAACTTGTTTATAGCATGTTCTTTTCACTCTAGCAGTAAGAGAAGACCTTTTTTTCATTGTTAACATCTTCCTTCCTTTCCTTTCCATCCTTCTGCATGCCTTCAGCTACAAATAGCAAAAGTACTCTATAAAACTCCCCCCAAATTCAAATTAGAGTATAACACCACACTGAGAGGAAATGTGATTTAATAACTTGTTAGCTTGGGAGTAGAAAAATTCATTTTCCAGTATTATTTTAGAGTGCTCGAGTGACCTTGAACAAATCCCTCTATCCCTCTCTTCGCCTAAATTCCCCTTTTATATAACAGAAGCAATGATTTGTCTTTACTTGTCATTATAAGGATAAGTACAAAAACATTATAAAGCTCCAACTGAAACAAAAGAGAGTATCTGAGTAGCAGATGTTTGCAAAAGAGCAACTTAAATTGCAGGTATACTCCTTGATCCCTCGCTTCTCATCTCCAGAGTTTTAGAAACAGGAGTTAGTAAGTACATCAGTTTCTCTCACTTGTAGAACTGGATGTTACCAGTAGTTTATTAAAAACGGACATATATGATGCAGGTTAAAATCAGCAAAAAAATTACTTAGGATATTTTCTTCTTTGTCTGTTGTTTAAACCCCACTGCAGACAACATTTATCAAAAC
Organism: Illadopsis cleaveri; assembly: GCA_013399915.1. NCBI lineage: Eukaryota > Metazoa > Chordata > Aves > Passeriformes > Timaliidae > Illadopsis > Illadopsis cleaveri. Next base: position 862,011 of record VXBB01009758.1, read on the forward strand.
TGAGCTGCAGAATTTACTACGACTGATTAATTTACATACCTGAAAAAGAAATCCCTTAATTGTGAAAATATATTTTTCAATACAAAAAGCCTATAGTAATCATCAAAACTACAAATTTGTAAAATGCAAACTATTTTGAAAAGAAAATAAAGAGTTCCAAAGCCTCATTAGTGGGGAATCCAGTCATTGTTTAACTGTAAAATAGGACATGAGAATCCATATTCAGCCCACTGGGGCTGAATACAGTCTGTAACTCTATTTCATTATAGTTTGTAACTGCATCCCTTTGGAGGAGATTGTATATTTCGGAACATTATTTGTATATAGTTCACCAAAAGCTGCTTGAAAGCTAAGGAAAAGCCACCCTGGAAGTAAATAATACTGAATAATTATGCAGAGAAAAAATCCATTGTGTAAGTAAATGTAGAAATCTCAGATAAATACAGAGGGTGTGCCCCAGTTACTACACCATACTTCCAATCCAAATAGTGCCTTGTGCTGCATGGGGATTGTGAGGCCTGCTAGGATGCATTTGTTGGCAATTATTTTTATGGGAAAGATCACTCTGCTATTGGTGCATTCACAGAATTTGTGTTGAGTTCACTCTGGAACTTTTGTTGTGACATTCTAAAACTTATTTTACACTTGTGGTATGGAACTTGATCTCTTTGAGCTTTTGAACTTATTTTTTTAAATATCTATGTTGTGAAATATTTTCTGCACACCCAGTCAAACCAGTTCTTTAAGCATAGGGGTGTTAATACTGTGATTTTTCAAGAAGGAATTCTATGCCTTCCAAAATTATTCTTGTGTACACACAATTGTTTTGTAAATGATACTGTACACACTGAAATTGAAGATAATTATATTTTACTACCCCAGAGACTAATGAATATGCTATTCTTGTGGCTGCTGTACTGTTTACTGAAACACAGGTAAATGCTCTGACTTGTTACTACAATGTCTGTAAGCAATTAGTTGGGAACTCAAAAAGCTTTAGCATCACAATCCAGGTTTTTCATTTCCTTTGACATTCCCTACAGTTGTACATTGCAAAGAATTTTATCCAAGAAAAGATATGGGTCTTGGCTGCCTGCCAAGAGTTTTGGGTTCTTAACAGATTGATTTTCCTTGTGGGGTCAACTGTCTTTCTGCTTGAGACGTCCACTTTAGCCTGTATTTCCTGAAACAAGTCGCTTACATGCCTAACTCCTATACATCTTGTGCGCTTAAAGAAAAGAGGCATGTTGGTAATGTTATCACCAATTGTTATCACCAGTTATCAACCATACTTAAGTATAATGTCAAACACTTCTAAATCATTCTCTCAATGCTATTCTCAAAATACTATTTGTTGCTCCAAACGCTTGTCAATCACTGCCCAGTCTCACACCTTATCAATGAAATAAGTGATTTGAGACATCAGGGAGCCATACAAGGACATGGGCTGGCTTCTTTTAACATGGAACCTCCCGGTAATTTTTCATACAGGAATTCAGGCATGGATCCACTCAGAGTCTCCTGTCTGAGCATTCCCCTGCTACTCTACAAGTTATCAGACATTTGGGCTGTAAGCAAGCATGATCATGATGGGCATGGCTAACCTTACCCTTGGGGTTCAATGATGGTAAAGTCCACACATAAGACAGGCATGATGCAATTTAGAACTTGCCTGCATTTAAAGTAGGTCACTGGAATACATATTCACAGCTGATCTTGGCATCTTTGTTCTTCACTGAACTCAGGTTCACTCAGAAACACCTGAAAACTTTGCACATCTTTCCAAAACTCTTCTTCAGTACAGATTTAGGAAGTTGAAGTGCAGTTTGTAGACAAAGTACTCTATATGATCTGTTTTGAATATGAGAGGAGAGATTTTATTCCCTAATGACAGCTGCAGATGATGCCTTTTTAGCTGCTCAGGATGTCCCTTCCTTTGGCTACTGGTCAGAAAAAATGTGGTGTTCTGCACTTTCTGCATCATGTCTGCCAACTTTGTGTGGACAATTAATAATTTAAAACACTGAAGATTTCCCTGACTCTGTATACTTACGCCCCTGAATAGGCACTGCAATGTCACCCACAGAAGAGGCTATGCTCAGACTTGAGCTTCCTATACATAAAGTACTGTAGTTGGAGAGTGTCTAAACATATGGACATGAGCTTGTGGTAAGAATATTCATCAGCTTTTTCTGTACGTGCTGCAAAATTTATCTGTGTTTACAAATTTGAACACCTGGTGGATATTTATTTCACAACTAACTGTTGTAAGGACAAGACTCAAAAGTGAAAAGGAGTAGCAATTTAAAAAAACCTAAGTTGGGAATCAAGGTATCTAAGTCTTTGCTTCTACTTTGGAGCAGTATTGCTGAAAATATTTTAAAATTGTTGAATATGCAACATTATTAAAAATATATTAATGACATAATGCAAATTTTCTGGATCAAACAGTGTGTTATATTTCCCTTAAATATACTATTTAATATATTAACCAATAAACCAGGAACTGGGCAAAGTTCACAATGTAGGTGACTTCTCTTGAGAGAAATATATTGCTAGTGCAAATATATAGATTTAGAACCTGAAGAACAAGTTTCCATTTCTTTCATTTGTGAATAACAACAAAAGAACTAGTTCATCTTTAATTTCTGAAAGATGAAAAACAAATTATGACAACCACTCACGGTACATAAATAGAACATCAATGATAAATTATAAAACAGATAATTTTCCTTAGTGAATAATGAACAACAAATACTGAAAAATTAACTATTTCATTTATGTTGATAGAAAACTTAAGAGCATACCAAACTAAGTTTCCTTGTTTGATCAGCAGAAAATGAATGACAGTTTCAACTTCCAAGCTGATAATGAGTTCTGGGCCAATTTGCAGTGTACTTTGCCAGTGAAAGTCAAGAAACATGTAACATATTGAATCATAGTGATCTTTCTGAACTTCTAATTATACTAGGAGTTCATCTGCTTCTAGATATGTTAACTGAATTCTTTTAAAAGTGTAAGTTTTTTGAGATATTCAAATGCATTGCATCATTTAGTTTGAAGATTGCATAATACTTTTATATGGAGAAAGAGCATATGTGTCAATGTGCCATAAGGCTATGTATACTTCAGGTGTGTACGCCTCAGATATTTTCATGTTTGGGGCACGTGTGCCAACTATGTTTAAGGAATTTACACCTCAAAAATGTTTTTCTTTGCAGGCCTTCAGGTTATGTTTCAGTTAAGCAGCATTTAGCGCACTGCTTTTCAGCAGCACGATTTGAGTCTGTGACACCTTGCCTCATTTTTGTCTCTTTACACAGTGAGATGGTGCTGTTAGCAGTATAACCTGATGCTGTGTGGCCTACATTCAGAAAGTGTATATCCATATCAATTCCAAGACAAAGCTTTGCTCAGTGAAGGAGACAATTTCTGTAAAGCATACATACATATACATGAATAATGTATTTCTTCACTTAATTTGCTACTTCTGCATACTCCTGTTTAGGCATGTTTGAAAAAACAGGATCCAAAACACACTTCATCTCTCATCGTTGTCTCACAGAGGACAGTTGTTTCAGAAGAGGCAGAAGAGGGACACACATTTTCCCATCACCCAGTGAATGGTCCCACAGTGCTGTGATGTTTTTTGTCAAAAGCTCCTTGCACATTTCCTGCAGAGGCTTCTGACTGCAATACCCCACTATTTAAGTGTGTCTGGAAGCTGTGGGAGTTTGATGTTTCATAAAACTTTCACGTTTCATAATGCCTTACAGACATTGCAAAGCTTTTTGAGCCAATATTGGGGGATCATAAAATTTTATTGATCACTGACAAAATGTCCAATAATCTGCAGAAGGATTGAAGCAATATTTTTAAATTCTTTACTTTTATCTCTTTCCTCTTCACTTCCTTTTTGTCAGCAGTAGCATTTATTTTTCTTTACTTTTATCAGATGCCAACTGAAAAAATGAACAAAAGATAAACATATTTCTTAATTCTTTTTAGAACTGGCCACTTCATTAGGAGGTTCCTGAAATGTGTGGAAGATAACTTCTTGATACAGCTGGTAACTAGCCAACTAGGGAGGGCACCTGACTGGATCTGGTGTTTGCCGACAGAGAAGGACTGGTGGTGATGTGACGAGGGGGGTCAGCAGAACTGCCACTTACAGAGAGTAGACTTTGGCCAGTTTAGGAGTCTGGCTAGTAGAGTCCCTTGGGAGGCAGTCCTGAAGAACAAAGCAGGCCAGGAAAGCTGGACATTCTTCAAGAAGGTAATCTTAAAAGTGCAGGAGCAGGGCATACCCATATGCTGAAAGATCAGCCAGCAAGGAAGAACACTGACCTGGTTGAACAGAGAGCTTTGTCTGGAACTCAGGGAAAAAAAGTAGAGTTTATGAACTTTGGAAGAAGGGGCAGGTCACTCAGGAGGACTACGAGGATGTTGTGAAATGATGCAGAGAGACAATTAGAAGATCCAAAGCACAGCTAGAATTTAATCTGGTTACTGACATAAGAACATTTTAAAAATGTTTCTATAAAGAAGTGAGCAACAAAAGGAGGGCTGAAGAGACTCTCTCTTCTTTAGTGGATGCAGGAGGAGACCTAGTGACAAAGGGTGAGGAAAAGGTTGAGGCATTTAACTTTCTTTACCTCAGTCTTCACTATTAGTCAGACCAGGTGTTGCTGGGGGTCCCAGCCCACTGAGCTGGAAAACAAGGATGGGGAGCAGAATGAAGTTCACAGAATCCAAGGGAAAATGTTCAGCAATGGTGAGTACACAGACACATACAAGTCTATGAGGCCAGAGGAGATCCACCCAAGGGTGATAAGGGAACTGGCATAAGTGCTCACAAAGTCACTTTCAATCATTTACCAGAAGTTCTGCCTAACTGGGGAGGTCCCAATTCACTGAAAGTAAGCAAATGTGATGTGCATTTTCAAGAAGAGCCTGAAGGGATGCAGGGAATGACAGACCAGTTCAACCTTAGTGCTGCAGAAGATCACAGAGCTGCTCATCTTGGGTGCCATCACAAGGTATGTACAGGACAACCAGGAGATTGGGCCCAGCCAGTGTGGGTTTATGAAAGGTAGATCCTGCTCTCCTTCTGTGACAAGGTGAACTACTTAGTGGGTGAGGGAAAACAACACACTGTAAGGTGTTGTCTACCCAGATTTTACTAAAGACTTTGACACCTTTACCCAGAGCATTCTCCTGAAGATCCTGGGTACTCATGACTTGGACAGGTATACTCTTCTCTGAGTAAAAAAGTGGCTGGATTCCCAGGGCCAGGGAGTTGTGGTGAATGGAAGTAAATTCAGCTGGTGGGTGATCATAAGTGGGGTTTGGCAGGACTCAGTACTGGGGTGAATATTTTTGTCAGTGATCTGGAAAAAGGGGATGGAGTCCATCTTCAGTCAGTTTGCAGACAGCACCAGATTGGGTGGGAGTGTTGACCTGTGGAGGTTAGGAAGGTTCTGCAGAGGCATCTGGACAGGCTGGATCCATGGGCCAAGGCCAATTGTATGAGGTGCAACAAGGCAAAGTTCTGGGTCCTGCCTGTGGGTCACAACAACCCCATGTGTGGGAAATGGATTTGTAGAGAATGCTCAAAGCCTGACAGAAGTTGATTTGTAACATCTGTATTGTCTCACCCTTCACATGAGACTGAAAATGGAATAAAAACTTTTAAAACGCCTCTCAGTTGCCCCATCTCTGGGTCAGAAAAGGGTACAGTCTAACACCCATGCAGTGCCACAGGCTGGGGGATGAGTGGTGGGGAAGTTGCCTAGTGGAAAAGGACTGGGAGGTGCTGGTTGACAACTAGCTTAACATGAGCCTTGAGAATTGGAGATCTTACCACTCTCTCAACCATTGGAAGTCGCAGCAAGCTGGGGGTCAGTCCCTTCTCCCAAGTAATAAGTGATAGGAAAAGAGGAAATGGCTTCAAAGTGCCAGAAGAGGTTTAGATAAGGTATTGGGGAAAATTTCTTCTTGAAAAGGGCAGTAAAGTATTAGAAAAGGCTGCCCAGAGAAGTGGTGAAATCATATCCCTGGAGGCATTTAAAACACATGTAGATGTGGCACTTACAAACATGGCTGAATGGTAGACTTGTTATGGGCGTGGTTTGGAGGTTTATTTGGCAGTGCTGTGTTACTGGTTGGATTTGGTGATCTTTTGATGATCTTACAGGTCTTTTTCAATCTAAACGATTCTGTGATTATTTATAAACTTAACCTGTGAATAAACCCGTGAATGTTACCTGACTACTATGTGGCCTACATCCTTGTGGTTCTATCCTAAATAATGCAGACCCGAAAAACACATGGGCATTTAAATACCAATACGTTGAACACAGGATGAACTGAAATGCAGTTTTTAAGAACACAGTCTTTCAGCTCTCTTTTCCTGAAAAGAATGCAGCTGCCAGGTAGATAGCCTATCACTATCAGTTTGTGTCATTTCTGTCCCTCCAGCCCAGATCTACTTTTCTTTCCTTCAAAAATATGACATGAACAGAGATACTCCCTAATATTCCCAAGGTTCAAGGCAACAAATGCTTTACAATCATCCAAATCAATCAACTTAAGTTTTGCCTGCAATGGGAGCTCACCCAAATGTGGTTCCTACTGAAGTCAAGTCCATTGGTTACGCAGTACTGTCCTCATGCTGCAGTTTGGAGGTGGATGCCCCCATTTCTCCACTTACTGGGCGCGGATCCATTTACACCATGGAGTGATTTGAATAAGACCAATTTATTTTCAGATTAAGTTCAGAGCAAAGGAGAATATCCTAAACTTCAAACAGTGAAGATGTAAAGCTCCCAGCCAAACTGGCTGTGATCTATATACACGCTCCCACAGTGCAAACTCCTGGCCAAACGGAGTTGTGATGTGTTCCATCTGACAAGAGTCTTATATCTGTGTAGCCAAACAAACAGTTGCTTTACAAAATTAGAATGGATTTTGAATTTAAACTTTTAGTTAAATGAAATAAATTTGGCTTGCAGCTCTTAAACAAGACAGAACTTCTTGAAAACTCAGATGCTTCTTTGAGAAGGCCACTAATTTCTGTACTATGTAAAGTGGAAATCCTTGCACTTATTCACCTCCAGGAATTATGCAAGTCCATTTTGTGAATATATGTGTTCTTCAAAATGTTGGGAGAAATTGTCACTTGCTTCAATTTTTGTTATTTTCCGTATATATGTATTAATTCCTTTCCTTAATCAGACTGCCTTTGGCTTAGTGTCATGCAGAGTCATCCACAGGTACCTCTCCATAGAGTTTGGCTGTTGCTCTTTTTTCATGTTCACTTGTAGCATGCATCCACTCATAGCAGAGAAAATGCAATGCTTTAAAGATCCTCAGAGTGGAGCCCAACCACAGTCTACCAGAAACATAGGATCAGGCACTAACACCTTGGTGCAAGGTCACTCCAATTCCTTCCCTCTGATTTTCTCTCTCTGTTTTATTCCAATGGGAATTCAACAATACAATCTTGAATGGAGTCTTCAGACTATACCATTAGCTTATTGAGTAACTGCACCTGCTTTTAAATTTTAATGATGCATTTTTAATGTGATAAATGTATTATACTTCAATGGTTTTATATGCACGTCGAATAAACTATGAGTTTTGTTACTCTTCAAATATTACTTTCCTAAGAACATCTTTATAATTGTATAGCTTATGTAGTTGCACATGTTCCTGGTAGTCTGAAAATGACTTTGGTTCTGTACCAGTGAACAAAAGCTACTTTTGAGTGCATATGCTGGTTTGTTTTGTTTTGGTTTTTTTTTTTGTTAATTTGAGAGCCATATCACCTAGGATCAGGCTGACAAAGAATTTAATCTGGATGGTTTCTGAGGAAGGGAGAGGAGGTTTTTTTCTGTTGATTTGTTACAGCAGAATTCGGAAAAAAAAAGTTTCTGACATTTTGTTTTAACTGTGTTGCTGGAATGTGTTTGTAATATAAATAAGGTACTGATCCTAAAGGCAGAGTTTGACAACTATCACAAATAATAGTTACGGATTTTATATAGAGAAGTGGGTGGCTATAATGAAAAATAGGAATTTTACTTTTTAATGTAACTACCAAAAGACTGAGGTGCAAGATACTAATATAGGAGTTTACTCAGAAAATCAATATGTATAAATAAAAACATTCGTATGTTATTTGCTTTATTTTGCTATTTCAAGTAAAGTATATTTTGCTTAAGAAATATTACCAAATAATTGTTACCGAATGGACTGTTTGTTTAATATAGAACGAATACACTTTATCACAATTTTCTACCCTACCTTGTCAGATTCATTAGTTGTGACCTAGAATACTTCTGCATGGTTCAAATTAGTTATTTGGACTTTTTGCTGATTCTCAATTGTTGATTCTCTTTTAAGAGTTTTAAAAAATGTGCCACAGGGATAAAAGTGGTTACTTCTGGACATTTATCTTCAAGGAATTAAACTGAGACCAGAAGCTCAATCTTGTTTTAGTGTAATGAGTTCCAGTTGTTGTGTTTTGGTATGTTTTAATAAGATTAATTACCTTTTGCCCGGGCTGATTTTTTTCCTTCATTCCTAACAAAGAATGGACAGTCACTGAATTACCTGAGCAAGAAATAATATCTAGTGTAGGAATATTATCCAGCTGGCAAAGAACTAATGTTACTGGTTTACACCAGCCTCCAGGCAGAAATGGAGTCAAACATCTGTCACATTGCAGCAATTTTCATCTGGCTAATGGGTTGTTGGCTCTATATGCCAGCTAATGTAACCACAACTTACTTGGAGGTATTTCAGACCACTGCAGGATGGTTTTCAGAAAGAAAAAGGTCTTAACCAGGTCTTAGTTGTTGCCCTTCCAATATTTTCTATCAGTAATGGATGCAATGGAAAATAATTCAACCTTTGTAGAATTCCCTTCACTGCCTTCCTTTAGAATAGATAAGTTCCCTGCCAGAAAGCATCTGAATCCATGAATGTGTTCAGTGGTTGAACATTTGGCAGCAGTTGCGTTTTACTCCTCTTTAAAGTCTACAAGATTAATCATCTCCTAAGTCAAAGCATAAAAGTGATAACAAATGCAACCCATTTGGTTAGCATCACACTCTTCTTAAGAATATGGTCAAGCACTCTATTGAACGATGGCTGACAGCAAAATTGCACTCAGTGACACTGATTCACTCCAGCACCTTGGTTATACCTTACCCCTTAGTCCTCTGTAAATGATCTTTTCCTACGTAGGCTTAGAGGGTTAAACAGAGCTGTACACAGAAGTGCCACCAAAAATTGCAAGTTTCCCTAAGTTGTAGCTTAATTCTGAATCACAGCGTGAGCAATTTGCAGCAGCAGCTGGTCCAGTGTGCCTATGATATTGGATTAATTCCTGTCATAAAATGTTCATGGAAATTCTGAAGAAGGCTGTGTATATATCAGAAGTGTGGGCCATGTTTGTTCCTGAGGGTTGCTTGGTGAAATTTTTCATTAGGAAGAAAGAAAATAAATTTCACAAACCACTGTTTGCAGTTCAAGCCACCTTCTTGCAGGGTTGAAATAAATTGATTTGGGGCACTGAAATCTGTGAAATTAACACAAAAATCCTTCCTTCAAAAGTTTGGATGTTATATATGTCTGTTTTCCCCCAGCAGCCTTTATATTTTCACACTACTAATGAATGAGTGCTTAATTGCCACAGTGAAGCTGTCTGGGGTTACTTCCCAGCAGAGTCTCTTGCCAAGGCCAGCTGGAATTCTGTTTGCATTCTGCAGCTTATTAGTGGAAACTGCTAGTGCTAAACATAAATAAATAATAGACACACCAAAAAAGTGTGGAGTTCAAGAATTTTTTGGTGCTCTTCTGAAGTCAAATAATTTTCTTCAAATTAGAAAAATTGACAAAGGATCAATGAAATAACTCCTGATGTATCTATAAGAAATAATCAGCTGTGATCAACTTAGCTGGGTACTGGGTACCCTTGTCTCCACAGAAAAGCAATTGAAACAGCTTTTTTCAGACATTAGGGACTCAGAGTGAAGATTTTTTTCCCATCAATGTTTAAGTGACACTTTGGAGTCATATGGATATCTGGGTTCTTTTCTGTTTCACATAAACAAAACCTATTCAAACTGATTTTTTCCCTACAGGGTTATTTTTGGGGGTTTTTTTCCTTAATTTTTTAAAGCTTGAAAATTCATTTTGATGAGGCTACAAGATAGATAAAATCTAGCATTGCATACCTCAGTTCTCCATTAGATTCAGCTCTATTATTTCTCTTCCATTATATAAGCCCTGGATATCCTTGGGCTTTGTGTAGTAGGAATCATCTGCTTACTCTGCTAGAAGTTCAGTAGAAAAATGTGGGGGGAAATGCAGGGAACAGCTTTGATTTCAAAGAAAGAAGTTGTGTTAGTGTCTGAATGTGGCCATTCTGGAGCTATTCGACAAGCTCCTTTTCTGGCAAGAAGTGTCCTATATATATATGCAAGTGTCCCTGTTATAAGCAGAAAGTCTTTCTCATTTTTCCAAAATCCAAAATGGTGGTTCATCCTGCAAGCTGTTACTTCCTGTGTAGAAATCTAACAAGTGGGTTTTCAGAAATATTCCTAAAACCACAGTCACTCATTTGCTGGTTTCTCAGTTGGTTAATGTATTCCTAAATTTTGTTTGGGGAAAAAAAAAATAATCTGGATAGTTTGACAGCCTTCCCAGTGGGATAGGAATCCTCAAAACTCTTGACCTTTATCCACTACAGAACATTCAAACCCTGGGATGCACAATGGGAGATGCATCTGTATTTCTGAAGAGGAAAGGCCAGGAGGGATTCTTTGATAAGTATTTCAGATTGCCTGACATCCCCACTGCTTGTTCTTCTCAAACAAACTTGTGTGCCTGAACTATATAGCACTGATATATGGGTGTGTCTCAGTTCAAAGTATCCAAAATAATGTTCAGTCTTTGTTGTGGCTCTCCACAACAGTATTCTGATTTTTTTAAGTGTTTGAAATGAGATTATGTATCATTTTTCTAGGGTTAAGGTCTGTTGGCATGGTGCTATTGTCTGAGTCTCTTACTATACCAGTTCTTATGGTCATGATCACATTTTACTCTAATGTAAACCAAAATAAACAATGAATAACATCAGCTAAGACTACTTAATGTGTAAATTTAGCAACTTAAAATAATGGGTACTAAAAAATCATCTGGCTTTTTTTATGATTTTGATGCTCCTGGTGGGATTTTTCTCCACATACATTTATTAGCAAACTCATCTACAGTTACAATGAAAACGATAGGTGTCTTTGGAGAGTGATTCATCTCAGCCTATGATGGGTGTCTAAAAGAGGTTGGATGAATTATCCTCTAGTAGTATGTAGAAGTAACTCTTCACAGACTAATGAAGAGATAGGTGGCTCTCAGCTTTTGGTATGTGAAAGGCAAAAAAACCCACCAAGATTATTGCCAGCAGAAATACTGACAGGAGGATTCATACTGCTTTTGGAAAATCTGTGAGATCCACAAGATGAAAGAAGTTTAAAATTGTAAATGGAGTCTGGATGACACACTGAAGACTGAGTGCCTGTATTTGAAGTTGGGAATATAGTGGGAAATACTGATTTATATCAAATTGCAACACCTTGTTGCATCTCTATGAAAAATTAAGGATGGACTTTTGGGAAAAGTAAAATATTGAGAACCCATTGTAAGCTTTTTGCTGAAAATAAATGGGATATTGGGGAGATCTTCACTTGTTATACTAGTAAATGGTCTATAAGTCACTTAGGTCTTACTGGGACTTATGCCAGTATAATACATCATTCTTTTTAATTAAAATACTAGTTCTACCCAAAAGCACTAAAACTCATTGAAAATTTAAAAAAAATCTTGTCCTTGTTAATGTGAAATGTTACTTTGTCTGAGTCAGGGACATGATTTTGTCCATGGTATCATTTCCACAAGAAAAAACAATGTTGCATAAGGCATTACTGTTTACATATGTATTTATGAATTTATGTATTTACATATATATGGATATATGATTTATTTCAAGATGTATTTAGCAGAAGTATGCAGTGGTATTTAAGCACAGATTCTTCCATTTTTATGACTGAGTTATGCAATGCTTCTTTCCATAGGCTCACTCCTTAAACAAATAATTTATAAAGCACTGTGTCTCGGGAACTGTGTTCTGATCAGTTTGTTTAGACACAACAGTTTTCATAACTGTCACTGCACATTGAGTTTCCTATATTTGCTTTGGACAGCAAACTGCCAACTACCTGCAAACGCTAGCAACTTCATACTATTTGTTTTGGCAAAAGGTCACCATGCAGAAAATTTTCTGTAAGATGTGGCAAGTCAGATTTCATACACACTATCCTCACTGGAACTAAGGCTTGAGATTGTTGTTCCTATAATTCTCATCAAAGCCAGAGCAGCAGAGAGAGAAATGCTAGTCAGGTTGCTCTACTCTTTCCCTACTAAAGTTGACTGCACTGTGCAATTTTTGATCACGTTAAAGTCCTGTGTAGTGTCCTACAGTTAAATTAGGTCTGATCATAGGAAAAAACGATTAATTTAGATTTTAATCTCTATTGCATTCAGAACAATTCCACCAACTAAAGTAAATTTATTTACTTTTATGCAAATATGTTCAGATTTTTACCATTTGCTTTTATTTTTGGAAGGAAAATTTAGCAGTTCACATTGACACTCCATCGCCCTTCTTTTATCTGTACATCACTGCAGAAGTGTTGTTTTCTGTTATTCTTTGTTGTTATGGCAGCACACTTTTAAGATATCATTTTAATCTGTCACCTACAGATTCTACTGTACTGTTTTTCCTATAAGAACCTTATAGATGGATATATGTCCAGTTTGAGGTATATCATATTAAATAGATAAATGCCTTGAACTGCATGTGAAAGCATCCAGAAGCTGATACTGATGTTTTCTGATTTTCTTGTTCTTTTAAGTTTTGTTCCTCAGTACCTTTACCGGCAATTTTTGAGTCAGAGTTCTGGATGGGCCAAAGTACTCCATCCACACAAGAGCAAAAAATACATTTTGGCAGTCTTACCCTCAGTATAGCACTCTTACCTACTGACATGAATGAGTATCTAAGATAGATTTCATACCTTTCAGTGAATGCTTTTCTGTGCACAAAGTCAGAAAAAGATACCATATGTGAGTCCAAAATACACTGTAATTCATGGAACAGGACTTCCTTGGCAATGTGTAAAACTATGTTAGCTTAGAACAAAATTATGAACAACTTATACCCAAGAGCCGCAAAGCCCTGAGGTTGGTTGGTTCACAAAAAATCAAAGAATCCTCCATGTGCACATATTTTAAGGAAGTGCATTGATTAGATCATTACTCTGACACTGCAGACATTCATAATCATGAGTTACTTAATGTATAAATGGCACGCTGCCATTAATGACAACATTCACAAACATGTTTTGTTTGGGGTTTTTTTATGTACATCTCTCTATTTCATTTACTGTATGATTTACAACACCAAAGAAAAGCAGAGAACTGGAAGGCAGAGAATGTTCCCACCCACAGCAGTCTCAGACCTCCTGGTTAGGGCTCTTTCTGGGAAAAGTGGGTGATATATCTTTGAACTGTGCTTGTTAAATGTTAATCAAGTTACGCTTTTGTTTTTGTGCAACAGGCTCATACTCCTACATCCATTCACAAATGCCTGTTCCCAGTGCCCATCAGAATTTCTTTCCCCTCAAACAAAGCCAGCAGACTCAGCATTTCATTCAACTGTGGAAGCAAAAAACTCTTGAAGGTGTCATGGGACAAGGAAAAGAATTAGGTGGAGAGGAAGGAGGAGGACTCCTGAGGTGTTTTGGCTGATGATGAAATAAATGTTTCCTTAAGTAGAAGATCCACCTCAGGACATTTTGTCACTCCTCCAGCTTCCTGTTCTTTTCCTTATCCAGTCAGGCTTCAGTCTACTACTTAGGCCAACAGATGAATTGTTTATGTTACAGTTCCCTCACTAATAAAGAAATCCTTTCGGGAGAAGGTGAGAAGAGTGTATTTTTCTTGATTTCTTTGAAACTGATTGCCAGTTGTGCTTACAAGGCAAAGTAGCAATCCTGGTATCATTATTCTGAATCTCCTCAAACTGAAGCAGTGAGTAATTTAAGACTATTGCCTCCCTGGTGAATCCTGTAGCCACTCGACTGTAAGGTGAAATCATACCTGCTACCAGTTGTATCCAGAAAGAAAAGTGTGTTGTCCTCAACTCCTGAAAGAAAAGACAGTGACACTGCTTTTCTGAAGTAAATTCTGTCTCTGGATATCCAGTGAACACAAATGAGATTCCTGGTGAACATAAATACTTTTCTAGAGGTTTATTTGTTGCACATATTCTGCCATAGTCATGTTGATAACCATGATTTTGAGTTGGAATTCAAGGACCTGATAATTAACATTAAATTACTTTCTCATGCATAGTCACTGCACTAGAAAAAAAAGAATACAAGTTAGAAGTAATTGTCTTTCTCATCTGTTCCTCTAGTCACTGTATTCCAGAAATATCAAAGGAAACCTTAGGAGTCAAATCTCAGTAGTGCTGGCAGTTATGGCTGTGCTGTAAGGGCAACAGAGACAGAACACAAGTTTTTATGAAAGTTGAGGGTGAAGGCTGTATTTCAGACTCATTGCATCATTTTGTTTCTTCCATTTTTTATTACTTTACATTTCCATGTCCTTCAGAGGGGCATATTTTATTGACTAAATCAGAAGGTGTCAGAAGAGGACGTTCAACTTTCTTGTGGACTGTTTCTTTAGGGAAGCCACTTACTGTTTTCCACATGCCACTCATGGGATGGGTTACTAGTGCTTATTTATAGCACCAGACAGAATTAAGCTAAGCTGCAAAGTATGTTGATATTCTTGACTAAAAGATGCTGCACAAAATGCAAATTATTTTTGTTTCTCTACTCTTCATCATGACACCTTTTGGCTCCAATTTTACCCCAATATGCTCTTCTGTCTCTCCTTACAATTGTTATATTGTTCTCCTTGTTTCCTTCAATCACCACATCTTTTCTTCCACATCAAGAAACTTTTTCAGTAACAGTTCTGGCACTTGGGCATAAGAAGCATGGCACACTCAGAAACACAATATTATTTCACTATAAAATGTGGTTGTCTTCAGTTCAGCTCTGGATGTCATTTGCAACAGTTCAATAGAATATTCAGCAGAACAGCTGATGATGGGTCCGATTCCTTTCACATGTGTCAGACTCAATCCCATTGCCTCCAACAGCATTCAGCTGGTTCTAAGTGAGTAGTAACAGAATGAGTATTGCTGAGATGTTTTACACATCCATAGTAGATCAAACGTGTGTCACATCAGTGGACTGCACATTTTTGACATTACCAGCCAAAAAAGCCTAGATAGAACACATAAGTAGTCAAGATACAGTGAAGGTATCAATTTATCAAAATGGGGCAAAGAGAATTTGCCAGTTTCAGGGCATACTGTAAGACCCTACCTATGAGCAAAGCATTTCCATTTTTACAAATACAGGTGCTGCTAATGCAATCTATTTACTGTAACTTCTTTCCATGGGTAATAGCTTAAGAGCATGGAGGAGCAAGAAAAATTCTGGTGTTACTTCATATTTTTCTTGATATAGAGGCATTAACTCAAGCAGGAATAGTGAGCCAGATAAGAGGATTCTTGCTAGGTTTACATCAGATTATTTCCAACAGCATTTGCTATTCACATAACACTAGTGAAATATTTTTAGATGCTCTGTCCAATTAAATTTGTCACAGTTATCACAGTAAAATCACTTTTTCTTTCTTTCCCAAGAAATTTCCTAAAAAAGGTTTTCTAATTCTTAGAGATAGAAGAGTTCTAAAATAATTAATTATTAAAAGGAAAGAGAGGCAACCTAAGAAATTAGAATTTAACTAATTTCTTTAATTAAAATGTTCAAAGCCATCTTCTGTTTTTTCATAATGAAAGACTTCTCATTGGAACAGTGATAATCAATATGAACTTGGGCTAGAGAGCTCACACTTATATACCGTATGGAATTTTTTAAGACATTACTGCCATGACAGATAAGAGAAATTCAATGCATGAACTATACTTAGAATTTAAAAAAAACAAGTGACAAATTTCTATACCAGAGTTAAATTACTTAGGTACCACCATGGAATGAAAAGAATTATACAGTAATGAACAAAACACTGGTATAATAGCAGAACACAAAAAGATACCTGAACAGAGATGTTTCATCCTATTAAAGAAGAAAAAAGTGGATTAAATATACAAATTAGAAACAAATTTGAAGACTCTATATCTCCCAGACTGGATGGTGTGCATGACTACAAAAGGGAAACCAAACACTGAATGAATCCATTTTTCTGCTTACTCCACTCCACAAGGACAGGAAGTGTATAGACCTGTCAAGGATGGTAACACAGATGGAATTTAGAGCTGTTGTGCCTGTGCTATTGGACCAAGGTAGCACTTATGATGAGAGATAAACAGTTATTTTAACAAAGGCAAACAAGTCTTCTAAGCTGTCAGTGATTTTAATGTCAGACAAACAGTGACTAACAGAGGGTGCTTCCCCCAGCTTCCCTTGTGTACCACAGAGGAATGATAGGCATCAATGTTCTTCCCAGGAGAAAGGAATGAGGAAGAAAGAATGGGTCTGAGTCAAAGGAAAGCTGAGCCACCAAAGCCATGAGGCAAGCAATGTGTCTGCAGGCAAATAGAAATGCAAACCCTGCATGGTTATTAGTGCATGGAGCAGAGGGGGACAGTGTCCATAGGATGGCTGAAAGATTGTCTGATTCCCTTCCTCCAAATGGGGCTCTGCAAAGCTCTTCCACTTAATTTTGTGCAGGGTTCACTTGTGTACTATGTGTGGCAAGTATTTTCCTGTAAGACATTAGAAAACTGAAGCCGTGCAAAACCACAAAACTATAATGTGTACCAGGAATAAATGTGAACCAGTATGGTATTAAACCAGTGCTCCACCAATAAGAAAAAATGCACAAATAGGACAGCACAGAGTAACTGAGTGGTTGCACAGGGCCAGTGATGGGGAAAGAGCAAGGAGCATCTATGAGTTCAATAAATAGAAGGAAGAAATGCCTGTTTGTGGAGGAAAAAATACTGAGGGGAAAAGAGCAGAGGGCAGATATGTTAGTCTGGATAAGGCTTCATGATCTTATGTCCTTGTTAACTAGCCCTAGGTGGTTGGAGTTCTGAAAGTATGTAAATAAGAGCATTCTTGGAGTACTGTGAACAAATTAGCAGGATAATTATTATTAAAATTATACTCTCAAGGCTTACTCCATTTTTTATTAAATAAAAAGTTGTACTGATGTAACATTAAGAATGAGATTTTAACTGAAATATTTAAACAAAAAGTTTCTTCAAAAATCCTCAAACTATCCTCATGAGTATATGCATAACAATAGGCTCTTTCATTATGTACAGATCTTTTGCATCAGTCACTGAATAATAATTATTTTCTACTGTAGCTTCATCCCAGCCTACCTGGAGTTTCACAATATTGCAGCAGAAAGTTGCTTTCTGAATAGGCAGCTCCTCAAACAGGCCGTGATCTACCAGATGCTAAGAGGATACACAGAAACATGAGGGAGGGCTTAAGCCAGCATATAGGAGAGAAACCAGATGTGGGAGAAACGTTATACAGGCACTGTCAAAAATGAGAAAAGAAATAGCCTGAAGAAGCAGATGGGTGGACGTAGTGACAATAATATCAAACAACGTAATAGACAATAAAATGCCAGGTGGGGGGAGAAGGAAGGAAAAATTCTCTATACTTTGAGAGAAAAACAGGTAAATATGAACATTTATGGGAATAAAATGAGTATTCAAGTGTTTTTCTAAGATGTGTGTATGCAAAGATGCATAGCAAAAATAGCATCAGTAGTAATAATTATATTGTCTGAATTTATCAAGGTCTCAAACAGGTTAGTGACTGTGGGGTGTACAACTGTGATTATAGATGGTCTCAAAATGAAAGGTACAAATACTCGGATCTTTTTAGGTGCTTCTTAGACTTTTTTAAATAGTTATACAAATACACTGGTACAATCTTAACTGATCTACAGCATTTTTAAACAGGCATAAAAGCAACCATGCACAAAGCTGTACTGATTTTATTGATATTATACAAACATTAATGGTATCTTTAACATTTAGTTCACATTATGCAAAACCTTTGTGTAGATAACCATTGTTAAGTTGATTTGCAACTGTTACTAGTTGGCGATATCTGCATTTAGTTTTCACTGGACTCTTAGTTTCTACTTCAAACACCAAACTTTTGAACTGATTTTTGATGTAGGTATTTTCCCTCAAAAGTCTCAACACTGAGAGGAAGAAAATGGACACCAGCCTAGAACAGCTTTATTGATACAATGGATTTGATCTCTGTCTGATAAATGTTGATACTCAGGCAAAGAGAGTGCTTCAATAGTTTTTCTATGGTTCTTTGCATTTCATTTACATTAATTAAAATAATTGACTAAGTACAGAGTATATTAGAATCCAATCTACTATATCTTTGGAAGGCATAATATCTTTGGGTAGTATTAGAAAAGTGATCTGCCTAAAGTCAATTCACTTGTTTACAGCAGGTTGGGAGACATGGAAAATGTCAAAATGAACACAAAATAGGCAACAATATGGAGGAAAAAGGAGGAATAAGACCAAACAAATGTTGAAAGATTCCTGTAATAATTTTCAACACTGAGACTTCCGAATTATATTGTTATAAAAGAAAGAAGAAATCAGGAAAAAGTTAGGATAAATTGACTAATAAGAACAAGACATCACTGAAAGACACAATAAGGCCTCAAAAAGACAGTGAAAGTAATTTATTGACAGCCAAGGTAAGCATTGCTAAAAATTTTAATGAATTCTGAGCCTCAGTGTTCACAAAGGAGGATTGGGAACAGATGCCAGAAACAGACATAAATTTAACAGCAGAGGTGGAAAGCATACTGAAGAAACTCAAGATCGTGCCAGAAGAGGTGACCTAGAAATTAGAACATTTAAAGACTGACAAAACTAAAGGACCAGAAGGTACACATTTGATGAAGCGTCCCAAAAGAGATAGGCAAACCTTTAGCAAGTTTATTTATAATCCCTTTGGAATTGAAAAGGGCAAAGTAGCACATATTTAAGAAGTGATCTAGCTAAAATCTAGAAAGCTTGACTTCTAAGATAAAAGGTGAACTAAATACTTTAAAAGGTAAAGACAACAATTAATTACATGGATTTTCGAAAGCTGTACAAGGCCACATGTATGAATTTCAGACACACTCAGAAGTGCATTTCTATCTTAAAACAATGTGAATAATTGTTAATTTACTGATATTTTTAAGTTATGTGTTTATTACTTTTGGTACTTTTTCTGTGTTAATGATCTCTATAAAATGGTGGGTGATCACTAGTGATGTATGTGAATGCTGGAGACTTTGCCATACAATTCTAGCAATAAGAAGACATTGAAAGCATTGGACCATGCACTCTGAGAAAAAGGGAAAAGGAAAAAAGGAACAAGACTAAATTTTAAGCCTTACACTTTCCATTCTGAAGAAGTACCACCATTTGTTTGTGGTTTTATGGCTCTGGCAGGATTGCATCCTCACAATTCCAGAAAGAAGTTGATGCAAAGAAAGGCTACAAAGATGATCAAAGGGTTGGAAAACCTGGCCTATGAGGAAAGACTGAAGGCGTTTGGTCTTTTCTCCTTGGTGAAGAGAAGACTCAGGATGACTTTTTCACAGTATTCAAACACTTAAAGGGCAGGTGCAAAGAAGGTGGAGACTCCCCCTTCACAAAGAAACACATGGGGAAGATGAGAGGCAACAGGCTCAAATTTCATTAGGAGACATTTGATCTTGATACAAGAAAGAAATCTTTTATGGTGAGAAGAATCAGTCACTGGAAGTGAAGTCCTCATTCCTGGAAGTGCAATTAGTCAGGATGCAAAGTAATCTCATCTAGGCTCCCTTTCCCATGAAATATCGAACCAGATGATGTTTCAAGGTTCTTTCAAACTTTGTCTGTTCTATAGTTCTATTCTATCATGAACTGGTTCATTTGCAAGACTGATAGGAGCTGTTGGCTCCCTTGAAGGCAGGGAGACCCTGCAGAGAGACCTTGACAAGGAGATACTGAGAAAATGCTCACTAATACACACAGCTATGTATTTTCTGTTCTGTATGCTGGGGATGCTTTTGATATTCCAGGAAGTTATCTGTGTCTCTGCTTCTGGCCATGCGCTTTTTTAAGGCTGAATCTGACATTGCCAGGCATTTTCTCTGCAGTCCAGAATATCTTAGCCCTGCACTACACACCTACAGGATGCTTGAAATGGCTGCAATTTCCAGCCCACAACTTCTGTTGCTTAACAGCTTTTTTTTTTTGCAAACATAAATCTGGCCCTGCATATGATTTTTAACCCTCCAAAAAAACCAACTCGCTGAAGTTTCAACTAATTCCTGATTTTATCAAAGGATTTTCCTGTGATATAATCCTCTAATCCAGAAGTCTTATGAACTTAATTAAATTCAACAAAAAGAAACTATAACAACTACAAAATTGAGATACTTTGCTTAGTTTGCAAAAAAGGTTTTATAGAAATTCAAATGGATTAACACTGACAAAGGCTATGGAAAATTTATCTCTAGAGTTCATTGCAAAGTTTTTTTCACAGAACTCAGAAGTTTGCTGCAGGCCTGTTGATCTATGGTACTGGCAGTATGTTACATTAATGTCCTAAGGATTGACATATATATTATAAAGGGTAGTTATAAGTTCTAACAGTTGTGAATGAGGAAAGTATCAGACAAGTATAAGGCCAAAGTATCACTATTAAGACAGATTTTATTCACCTTATATAAAAGTAACCTGAAACACAGAATGTGCAGTAACAGGCTGAAATTTGATGACTGCACAAAACTGGAAAATAAGTCAAAATGAATGAGATGGACACTAAAATAAAGAGCAGTTGGAAAGGCTAAGACCAAGGACAGATATATGGTTATGACATAATTCAGAAAAATATAAGAGAAAGACACTGAAGATGAAAGGAAAGATTTTCAATTTTCAAACAGCACTACAGAAAATCTAGGTGTAGTGGAATATATCACGTAAACCTTTGACCTATTGCTTATAAGCAGTAAATTGTAAGAAACTGAAACTGGGGCCACATAAGAGGACTTTGGAAATGTAATCGAGTGGGAATTATTTGACTGGTGTAGAAATGGGACCAGAAAATAGTGTTTTATTGGGCATAAAACCTACAAGTAAAGGGTTACAAATATTGAATAAGGAAATTTTGATAATGACTAAATTCCTGGGAGAGATTTCATTTAAATTAACAGGCTTCTGAATATATATACAAAAAAACGGAGAAAAATCTGACATAAATCAAATAGCTATCACTTGGTTTTATTAACATTCTGATTACTTTAACAAATACCTCACGTAGTTTATCATACTATACTGTTCAGTTCTGTGAATATAAGTTCACTGAAGTTCACCTTCCGGAAAAAAATGCTTGCCACAATGCCCAGAAGGAATGGACAGCCTTTTGATAAATGGCTGCTTCCATCCCCATGTCTAATCTTCCCAAAATGTTATTATTGTATTTTTGGTGAAGGTCTCCCACCAAGAACAAGCTGATCTTCCTCCAGAGATATGTTCAGTTTTGAGACTGCTGAACCCAGGGCTAGATTATCCCAGATCTGAGCACTCTGCCTTCAGTCTGAGCAGCAGAGCTGAGATGTCTCAACAGCAGGCAGGAAACGTGTCTCCCTGAAGGTAGGGAAAGATCTGTTTTTTCTCTCAGAATTTCTGGTCTCCTTTCTTCAGTAATGGTCCTGGGATCAGAGAGACTCAGAATGGTTCTTCTTCCAGTTCACTGGTAAGCTATGCAGCTTCTTCTGAAATCCTTTTCTATGAAATATGTCTAGTTTATTACCCCTACAGTGACTGCAAGGTTTACACTTCTGTTTGATTTCATTGAGATTGTCTTGTGGAGAGATGAGAGTATCTGATGCATCTATCCCAGTACATCCGTAGTGACAACAGATATGGAAAAAACCAAGGTGCTCTGCAAGTTGTTCATCTCAACCTTCAAACGTAGGCAGGCTTCCCATGTCTCAAGTGCCTGAACCTCCAGGCTGGGAGTCAGGGAACCAAGTCCCACCCATTGTAAGAAAACAGCAGGTTCAAGGCCACCTGATGAAACTCAACAGGCACAAGGCTCTGGCCCCTGATGATCCCATGGTCCTGAGGGAACTGACCCATGTGATTGAAAGTCACTCTCCATCCTACTTGAAAAGTCATGGTGGTCGAGTGAAAACCTCAATGACTTGAAAAGGAGAAACTTCACACCTATTTTAGAAAAGGGGATAAAGGAAAAACAGGGAACTACAGACCCATGCACCTTACCTCAGTTCCTGGGAAGACCATGGAATATATCCTAATGAAGCTGTGTTAGGGCACATACAAGGGAAGGATGTGAACCAAGACAACCAGCATGACTTCACAAAGGGCAGGTTTTGCCTGGTTAGCCTCTGTCTATGACAGAGAGGCTGCAATGGTCAACAAGGGAAGACCAACTGTTGTCATCTACTTAGGTTTCTGTAAGAACTTTTATACAGTCCCACACAACAACCTTAGCTCTAAATTGGAGAGACATGGATTTGAAGGGTTGACTGTTTGGTGGATAAGATAATGGGTAGATGGACACACCCAGAGAGATCTGGTAAATGGCTCTATGTCTAGGAGGAGGCCAGTGACAAATGGTGTACCTCAGCGCTCTGTCTTGCGATCGTTGCTATTTAAAATCTTTATCAATGGCTGAGACAAGAACATCAAGTGCACCCTCAGCAAGTTTGTAAATAGCTTGAAGCTGAGTGGTGCAGTTGACACAACAGAAGGAAGGGATACCATCCAAAGGGACCTGGGCAAACTTGAAAAGTGTGTCCAAAAGAACCTAACAAGGTTCAAAAAGTTCAAGTGCAAGGTGCTGCACCAGGGTTGGGGCAATCCCAGACGTGAGTATGTTGACAGCAGCCCTGCAGAGATGTTGGATGAAAAGATGGTAATGTGTGCTTGCAACCTTCAGCAGTGATTCTCCCCCTCTACTCTGCCTTCTTGAGACCCCACCAGGAGTAATGCTTCCAGCACTGAGGTCTTCAGCATAGGAAAGACATGGATCTGTTAGTGTGGGTACAGAGCATGGTCACATAGAGTACTGGACCATCTCTTCCACAAAGACAAATTCAGAGAACTCTGGTTGTTTAGCATGGAGAAGGAAAGATTCTGGGAACATCTCATTGTGGTTCCAGCACTTAAAGGGGGCTTATAAAAAAGGAGGTTGGCCTTTTACATGGGCAGATAGTGATCAGTCAAAGTGGAATAGTTTTCAGCTGAAAAAAGAGAGATTTCATTTAGATGTTAGGAGAAAATTCAGGTAGGGGCGATGAGGCACAGGAACAGGTTGCCCAGGGAATTTTTGGGTGCCTTATTCCTGCAAGAGTTCAAGGCCTGATTGGATGGGGCCCAGAACAAAGTGATCTAGTGGCTGGCATATGTCTTCATGGCAGGGAGACTGGAACAAGATGGTCTTTAAGATCTTTTCCAACCGAAATTATTCTATGACTCTGTGGAAATATGTGTATAGTTGAAATCCTATACACAATACACTGAGGTTCTGGATGTAGAGAATGTAACTAGTTGTTCCTGGCTCTTGTGCCCATCCTTGGATATCTTGTGCATCTTGTACACAAGAAAGAAATGCAGAATATAAACAAGGTGAAAATCCTGGGTTGACTCCAAACCATCATCACTTATCAGCATGTTTCTCATATTTAGCACATGATTTACCAGCAAGTGCTACAGTGAATTTCAATTTAACCTAAAGACAATGCAAAGTCACTAGAAACACTGAACATTTGGCAGTTTTTTAGTGTTCAACTATAATTAATAAGTGTGGTAACAGGTTTTGTGAAAGGGTACAGCAGACAGCATAGAGAAAAAACTGGATTTTTCTCTGAGAGAGATCTGCTTTTTATAGTAATTGGGATATAAACACCTAAAATCAGGATTTTATACTGAAAGGGCAAGCTAACCTTACTAATGGTGATTACTCACTGTATAATAGAAAAGGAAATAAAAGCTTTTTTATAAAATGTATCAAATCCTAAGAGTGCTGTTAAACTCATTAAAGAAAAAATGAAGTTAGAGAAACTGGTCTTATTTTTTTTCACTCCCAGTAGAGTTCATTTCTACTTCAACAACTAAGCCAAGGTCACATTTAACTCACTTCAATTTCACCCAGTGCACAAGCTAATGTCAATAGTACAGCTGCCATGCAGAGCTAAAGACTGATGGTTAGACAAAGCCATTTACACAAGGCTGGGTCTTTCATCTTCTCTCAGCTAGTGACATAAGAAAGCACTGAGGTTATTCTCAACTAGAGACTAAAACTGGCATATTAGAAAAAATGTTATTCTCCTTAGCTGTCACACAAAGGATCTGAAGAAATGTAGAAATGTTTTTTTCCTTGGTCATCTAGGGAGATCACAAAGTGACTCTAATAGCCTTCACTCTGAAATTTTCACATGGTTTAAGTGATTGCCAAGTCTGATATTTTCCATTTACACTTCATTGCCATCAGAAAAAGAAAAAAATCAATATACCTACCTACTCAAGTGTGTCACAGGATGAGCTTATAAAAGAAGACATCAGTCTTTTTAGGGCATGAAAAATATACTTATTCAAATATATCTTATTTAAAATGACATAAATTGCAGTGGTTAGTCAAGATTCGATTTCCTCTAAAATATAAGACTTAAAATATTCCCTGACTTGCCAAGGAATAAGAATCCTTCAAACTGTTGATATGTACAAATGTACTCGTTTTCTGTTGTAAGTTATACCTGCCACAGTGTACCAATGTGAGTGACTACCTTTAGGAATTTTAATGGGAAGGTGAGATCTAGCATATCAAATTTCTCTGAGATGGTGCAAATAACTGGAACTTTGCTAAAGCATGGGAGCAATAGCTTTTATTATTATTATTTCAATTATACTATCTGTGTGAATTTGAGTTGCCTTAGCTTGTTGGCCCTAGTATGATTCCACGTGATGTCATGCAGCTCTAACAAGCTCAAACACCCTAAGCAGAGCTATCTTCCCCTTGCATGCTATAGCTCTTACATATTTTATCTGCCTTGTTAATGATTTCTAGCAATTTTGAGGCAACAGTATGCAATGTCTTTCTTTGTTTTAGATTAATAAAATATCATAGATACCATGGAATTGTCTTGTCAAAGATTTGACTGCTTGGACACTGTCAAGAACATTTGACAAGTGAGAGCCAAATTTGTCCCTGACTGTTCTGCTCTCAATGGAAGCTGACAGGTCATCATTCACCTTATGATGTTGTTTCAACCCCATTATCTTTTCTACCTTGTTTTAGCACCTCTCTCTGGCAAAGATAGTGAGTAAGATGTTGAAGAACTGAGGTGGTATTTCAGGCTATCTGCCAGCAAGTGCTGAATAATAATGGAATTTGTTTGCTTACAAATTGAGCAATTGAATTTAGACATTGAGGGGGTCACCTCTGTGATTTGTCCCATCCCCAGATGGTCAATCATCTAAAAAGGCAGAATTACAGGGTCAATCGCAGAACTCTTTCCCCCATGTGGTAGCACAACACACCAACCATACAACTACTAGGCCATCCCCCACAGTTACAAGTATTTCAAGGTCAATTTATCAATTTAACAGCTTCATCTTCTTAATCACTAAACTTCTGTCTCTTTGAGCTTGTGCTGAAAGACTGTGGCTGCTAATTAAAATGGAGCTTTACTAGCAAGTACACAAATTAGATCCTGTCAGTAAGTTTATTCTAACTATTGGTCATTTCTAAATGCCTTTTTAATCCCCTAATTTTTACATTAAAATTCAAAAGCCTAACAATCTTAATCACCCCTACATCAAATTCATCATTAAGAACAGGAAGCCAGATGGTATAATTTTGATTTACCGGACTTCAGCGTGAATTAATGTACTGAGTGCCGATAATGAATACATCAAACCTGATATTGCAGAAACCTATGAATCTGGCATGTTAAATTAATAACACACTTTGCACAATGAAAGCATGTAAGCTCATATAAAACTGAGGAGTAATGGTCCCTTTTATTTTAAATGGTCTTTATTAGCCTGCAGTTTTGACTCCTAAAAAAAAAAAAAGAGAGATGAACATTGTGGTTAAGAAAGTTCTGTCTTTTTCCAATGTTCTTTTTTTTTTTAATGTCGGTATGAAGTGAAATGAAAATAAAAGTATAAGTATCCACCTTATTGCAAACTTTACAGTTGTGAAAGATATACTGGTGAAGAAAGGGCCCCAGTTAATTGTCTTCAATTTGTTTTGAAATTATGGTTAAAAGTTTGACTGGCTTGCTGAAATACACTTATCCCAAAAAGTTGTAGTACAATGCTGGTTACTACATGGGATAGTGATTCATTGCCTGACGTATGTAATGAATTATGCAGATTATGCCACTTTTTAATTTTTTTATATATTATTTTATTTCTAATTTGTTCTGCTTCTTGTTCCAATATACCATGGTGACTAGGAAGCTGAATATCACTTTATTAGAACACAGAGTCAGGAATTAGTTTTACTGAAAAACAGTGGAATCATACATTTTGAAAGAGTTGCTATTAAAAAAACCCCAAACTATTAGGTAGGAAAGGTCCATGTCTACCACATTTCCTGATTATCTGGTTATTATATAGCATGGAGATGGCATAGAGTCTTGCATTCTTTAAAGAAAATGGATGGATATCAAATTTGAACCAGTGAGCAGCTTGTGTGGTAGAAGTGAGAGATACACAGGGCTGAAGTTACTTTCATATGTCCCTTCTGAATACATAATTCATATTTATTTATCATAAATTAAACATTTATCAGTCATTACATATTCTTGTGGACCGATAAATAAAAGGAACTCCACCTAATTCCAGTTCACACCAACAGCAAAATTGTCTTTGACTTAAGTGAAAACAGGATTTGGCTCAAATACCTGACTGTAGGATCTGAAGCTACCTTTTCAGATACATAGTAGCAACACAAATAGAAGTATATTCTCCAGTACGAATTCTAGTTCTGAAGTACATCTGAGTTATATAACTCCTAACTGTAATAACTGTAATATAGTTAGGAATGTTTTTATGGTGAACAACCTGAAATGCACAAATGTAGGCCCATAGGTCATAAGCCAGAAAGGCAGGATGAGACTGGTCTCTGTTTTGGAAACCACAGACTGTTTGCTGTAACAGCATTTAAAGAGTTAGAAGATGCCTAGTCCAGGACTGAGCAGGATAAAGCTGACTGAATAGGTTAACACGGGCATAAACATTTCTCCGGGTTTATTCTGTGTCTCAATTTTCACACAGTAAGGGAACGTTTCAACAGTCTCAGTGTAGCTGTAGGAAATATATTCAATATAGCAAGGGTAGGATAATACCAGGGAAAACACTGCAAACCTGAATAAGGTGCTACTTTGCAGCTAGTTTTCCTTATTGCATGAGTGTGTTCTTGCACTTACCACTATGGCATACAATTTGTCCTGCTTAGAGATAAACTGCTAAGATTGATTCCTAAACAAAACAAGGGATGCATTACGCATTTGTCTAGAGAGGATATAAAAAACCTCTTACGTGTCTCCTTTATGTATTTAGTGTTTTTACCCTTAGAAGAAGTAATACTTTACTAATGTTTAAGGAGGGATGAGAAAGATAGTTGCTGCCAAAAAAAGAAATTTATGCTGAAAACTGTTCTAGAAACTTGGATAGGAGAAATCAGTTGTTCCTGGATGGAAATGTTTCTCACTCTTAAATCTCTAGTTGAAGTTCATTTGACAAACCTATTATAAAATGAATAAATGTAGCTCTGTGTGATTTGTCCATTGTCAACATGTTAACACAATTTATTTGAAGATAGATTGATGAAGGATGGCTGAAGGAGTTTACCCTCCTGAGTTAAAGAATAGAAAATCCTTTTTCCTTAGCATTTCTCTTTTTTTCTTAGAAGTTCACAAGAGTAGATATACAATTATCCTCGACTTGCTGATGCAAAGGAACAGAGCATTTAGTTTCTTGTCACTGTCTCTGAAATTCCTAAAGGTACAATTAGCATTTCATTTGACATAATGTTGAAAGGTTCATAGATTGATCTTCCCTAAAATGCAGCAAGAATTTTTTGAAATGCAAATTTTGACATTTATTAACTTTTATTCCAGATCTGTTTATAGACTGTAAAACTGTGCATACATTTAACTCAAAGAAGCTAAAAGGACAATGTTTAGGTGGATACTCTGTGTTATAATAAAAGTCTATTTTATTGTTTCAACAATGAAATTTTTATTATCAGAGATTTATGATATCAGCACAGCAGTTTTTACTGCATGATTCACAGTGTTTTTATAGATGTATATTCAACAAAACAAGGAGAGAAATTGTACTGCAGTGCTCTCTCTCAGGAGTGCATTTCCCCATTGAAATAATGTCAGCAGTTTTCCACCTTCAAAGCCCTATGTTTTCAAATCAATTAACAATTCTAATTGTGCTGGAACAGTTGTTCACTTAGCTTGGCAAATGGGACAGGAAACATTATTTCCTTTCTTTGCCTAAAATGAAGACTTTAATCTTCTGAACCATATTTAACATATGAAAAACACACATCTGAAAAGTTAGGCAGTTTGGAAACTCACTCGATTGTAAATATTGTTTTTCTCAGTGTTCAGGCCATGGTAGAAGAAAGGAGCAAGAGCACTACAGTTTCCCCTCTGGCTGCCAGCAAACCATCTTAGGATTCATTCTGAATGTTTCAGGTGAGATTTGTATCTATCTGGACAGCTGTAAGAGTTATTGCTTTTGTAAGATGGTAAAACAAACACCGGTTCTGACCAAACTAGTGATACCAGAATGCAGATCTGTATCGTATTACACAGGACTGACATAAGGTAAGTAATACAACATGCCAGAGCGAAGACTTAAAGGCCAAATTTACATTCCATTTTATTTATATACATATATATTGCGTGCTTAAATAGAGGCATAGTAAAAGGCATAATTACTATGACTTCATACAGAGACTAACGTCCAACAGTTAAAATAAATGCGCCTGTTTCTTCTGCAAACCCCAAAGCTATTTACCAGAAGGGCAAAATAAAATTATCCCATTTTACAAGTGGAACAATTCCGTGGTACAATGTAGAATCATGTAACAAGCCCTTTTCAGGACTCAAGATATTGCTTTATGCTGAACAAAATAAAAATCCTTTAGCAAAAAAAAAAAGAAGAAAAAGTACAAATATGACTTTACAGCTATACTATATCTTTGCATAGCACACTTGCATTACTCAGAAGGTCACAAAATCAGTAATAAGGTCATATTAAAGGAAGTACCAGTACAGATTATCTGTATAAGGATCTGGTGAGCATCAATGTATGTACTCACCTCAGTCCTAACCTTTTGAAGGAATTTGCCAAGAATATCATAATACTCTGTACATTAAATTCAGGAGTGGTTAGAACACCATTTTTACCACAACTGTGGCCATGTCTTACTGCAATCTAAGCAGTCTTCACATGCACAGCATTGTTGGAGATACTGTTTTTAACATTGTACTTATTGAGATCCATTCCAAGAAAGAGATAAAGTTTTGACTTGCATGGTTTCAAGTGGGTTTTTTTCCTTTTGTTGTTTTGCAGTCATTTAAACGTCTTCAGTATTTATTTATTTGCTTGTGTGATGGTGCATTTAGACAGGACATCAAGGTAAAAATGGTAACAAACTTTTAGGAATTAATTAGAAATTCGGGGTCTAGAGTTCAACTTACCTGAGTACACGAAGATGACACACTTTTCCCCACATCTTTATCTGTTTAGCCCTGACACAAGTGGCCTGGCACACTCATGACCAAACTCAATAAATACTGCTAAGATGGACAACATTTTCCTATTGTGTAAATTCAGTTTTTCACTGATGAGGAAAGTGCCTCATGCGCCAGAGGAATGACATTGTAGAAAGATCTGGTATAATTTTTAGGCTTCTGATTCAGAGCCTGAAACTTCACTCAAAGCAGGATCAAAAGCTAGATGAAATTAACCAGAAACTGTGGTCCTCTGGACTAGTGAAGAAAAGGCTACAAGAAGCAGGTGGGTAATGGTCAGTACCTAGCTGCCTTTCATTAAATTGTAATAGTATTTGACACGGATTTAGTTCTCTTTTTTTCTGCTTCATCATACATCTCTTTGCCCTTCTTTGCAGAGCTTGGTATCAATTCCCTATTTTGTAAATGATGAATTAAGCTAGACATTATTCAGGTTACTTAGTCACAGTGACTAGCATCTAAATTCAAGAAAGCCTGCCTACCATCCCAGCCTGCCAAACCTTCAATTTTTTCTGTCCTCTCAGTGGTGATGTGTAGTCATAACACCTAAACTAGGTAATGATAGGGGACAACATT
Source organism: Illadopsis cleaveri (assembly GCA_013399915.1). NCBI lineage: Eukaryota > Metazoa > Chordata > Aves > Passeriformes > Timaliidae > Illadopsis > Illadopsis cleaveri. The sequence goes on from VXBB01009758.1 coordinate 892,608, forward strand.
AATGTGATTTGCTCAATGATTTTGTCTAAGCTGATAAGAGAGATTACAGAAGAATGCAGATATATGTGTGCCACTGCAAATGCATAGACGTGTTTCACCCTGGGTGACTATGCCTTTAGAGCAGTACTGTTTCCAAGAATAGATTTAGGCACCTAATCTAAGACTCACAAGGAAATTAGATGAAAACAGCATCCTTGGAAATATTTGTTGCTCACTGGGCACCTTGATTTGTCACTTTCCAAGAACAGCAGGAGGCACACAAAGTGCCCTGGTTCTTGCCTAATATTCCTTTTCATTTTGAAAATTGAGCCTTTCTCTGTTTAAGCTTCACTGGGGCTCCACACAGTGGCTTTTCTTACTGATTTCATTCCAGCACTATCAAATTGCCTATAAAATACAAGGAAAATTTTTGTCTTTTCCCCTGAAAAATAATGGGGTTTTTTTCACATTTCTAGTGGCTAGTACATCCACACAGGATCTCCCTGTTCCATCACATCCTCCTGGGAGAAGGTTCTGGTCACTAGGATAGTAGCAGTTATAAACACCTGCACTGAATGTGAATGTTTAGGGCACTTATTTTAGAAAGAGAGTCCCGTGTTTCTTGTTCCTCCTTGCAATGACATTGCTGACTTTTGCATTCAACAATCATTGGCTTATATTCCAAAATGTCAGATATTTTTGGGGAACAGAACCTGGAATCACTGAGCAGCCAGCATCACCAGACCGGAAAGCCATATTCCCAGTTTATTCTTCTTTCTGGCCCAACAAATCTTGAATTCACCTTGTCACAGTAAGGCATATCTTATAAGCAGGTTAAAACTAGACTAATTTCTTCCAATATGTAATTAGCTTTCAAGACTGAAGCTTCTATGACAGAAATGTAAAAAGAATTGTGTCCCAAAAGCATATTTTTTCCCAATTTCTGTCAACCGGTGTAATACATTCTGTTATCCTCTTTCACAAATGTTGCTTTTTTCTTGTATAATTTCTTAGGGAGAGAAAACAATACTCCTTCCCCAGAGTAGAGGAGGGAGGATTCTCTAAATAAAAGACAACAGCAGAGCAGACTTCAGCACTGAATCCTTGCTGTCCACACTGCTTAACTCTTAGTTGATATCCTTCTTATGCTGACTGCAGGGTAAATCTCTCTATAGGAGACTAGTCCTAAGGAGTATAAAATCTGTCAGTCAGATGGCCTTGTGGCAACAAGCCAAAACCTGGTACCTGGTCCTTTTTTATTTGCTGTGTAGATAGACCCAAACTGGCTGCAGTGCTTCACTGTGAGAAGTTGTTTTGAGAAGACTGCTATGTCTGTGGCTACATAATGATATCTTTTTCTTTTAATTGAAAGTGAAAACATTACTAAATTCTTTGGGGAAAAAAGTATGGAGTATTTTTCCTTGAAAGTATTTTTCCTTGAAAAATAAATTTTGTGGTGTGGATTCTTAGGTGGCAAAGTGCCTTTCCAAAGTCCTAGGGAGACATGTCAACTTAAAGAAGGCATGGGACTTTAGCTAACCTGTGTCACTGGTGTTACTCACTTAATCAATTTGAGCTGTTCCGGTCACCCCTCTTTGAGAGAGGAAAGTATCTCAGATACCTAATATGATGTTACAATTTCTGTTCTAGGGACATTGCTATAGTTAAGAACTATCATATCTGGCTTTTACCGAACTTGACCTTGTCACAGTTTGACCCTGAACAGAACTCCTTGACCTGGAAGCTGCAGCTCACAGAGAACTTGCCTCTCCTTTGTACTTCTGGGGAACAATGAGCTATTCACTTCTGCTGTGCTGCAAGGCTTATTCACTTTATGGTCAATTCTCAAATGTCTGTGAGAAGATTATCTGGGTTATGTATTATATGTGTCCTGCTTTAAAAAAAAAGAAAATCCTTTTCTGACCTCATTCCATGCTTGTAGTCTCATTCTTAAAAGGTAAATATACTAAACAGGAAGTGCTAGCATTTACTGTATGTGGGGGTGGGGGGTTATCTATGCTTAACTTTATTTGGGGCTCCTGTCCCCTCCTGTCACTGTTCTGGCAGATATGGCAGTATTTATGCTTGAAATCTGCTGCTACAGAGTTACAGAGTGTTTGGTATCTAAAGTACTGTGAACATGTACAATACTGTAAAAGCCACTGTGATTTGGAATGGCTTGTTCTTGACCACTCTTTGCCCTCACCTCTGTGTAATTCATTCCTGCTATTCTCTTTTTTCCTATTCTTTGTACCTCAGAGCAATTGATTTCTTTTGATGAGAGGTTTGATTGATGCTGTCTTGGCTAGATATCAGCTTTTTGAATTTTGTTTCAGTGCTTTGTACTGTGGTAATTGTGTAACATTTGAATATTATAGATGTCTGAGACAAGATTAAATAAATAAAATTAAGAGTTGTATGAAATGTTATCTTTCTTTGTTTTTCTTTGTATATTTTGGTTTATTTAGTGAATAGCTACATTTTTCAAGTGATATTTGTTAAATATTTAGCATAATAATAATAATTTGGTGATTTCCACCCTGAATGTTTTTCTATTTTTATACAAAGTATTGTATGACACTCATTCAAACTCAGTAGATTATTTTTCCTGTCATTTTTTTCTTATAGTTCAGCATAACTTAGATACAATTCATAATAATAAGATGATAACATGTTTATTGTTCTTATTTTAATCCTTCAATTTTATCTTAAAATAGGGAATTAGAGAAAGGACTGGTTTCCCCTTTGTTACTAATGTTTATTGACAAAAAACCTTATCTAATGAAAATATTTCATCTTCTTTTATGGAATTTTATTCTTTTAACATCAGTTGAACAACTGTGTTTCTGGACTTAATATATGAATATGCAAGTGTTTTTACTACTCTGTTTAAAAAAAGAATCAAATATTCAGGGAAGTGACAGATGAGACTTAGTATAACCTGTCCACCTTTTATAAGATTTACTCTATCAGAGGATATGCAATAGTTGCTGGGATAATAATTACATTAGTTATTAGATGAGAACAGAAAATATTAAAACTCTCTGATTAGATAAGTGGTTTTAACAGTTGAAACTAATATGTAGAGTTAATGGCATGCTTATGAGAAATATAAAAGATTTTTCAGTTAATTTCTCTGTTTTGCCACCAAAAATGTAGTAATTTTCATGATTTAATATTCATCTTGCACATGGGCATCGGTGCAACAAAAATCATGTCTTATTAAAACATAAACATGCTTTCAGTGCCATATCTAGAAACAGAAACTTGAAATTCTGTCACCAAGGTCTCATACAACCCACTCCATATGAGACAGTACACGCTACATAATATTTTGTATGAATGGACTTGATTTTCCTTTTAAAAGTATTCTGAATATCAACATAAAGTATTTTCATTTCACCCATTTTAATGACTGGGAAACTGAGGTAGAATATTAGAGCAAAAATGTGTTAGTTGTTGTACCAAGAAAGGTGCCCAAAGGCAGCGATGATCTGGTTTTGATACCATGATATTTTCAGCAAGGGAACTTGTGTCCAAGAGCTCTAAACTTAGTAGAGCAGCATCTTCCAACATCCTTGATCCCTTTGTTAGGCTTTTACAAGGATTTTTGCTGGACTTTGCTTTGGATGCAGGCAACAATTCAGTGTTTGTGAGAAATACTGCCATAAGTAGGGTATTTTTTCAGTTGAATTGCTTTGCTGATTATTAATTCTGTTATTTAGCAAGTATGTTCAGATATGTGTAGGGAATTTGGTCAGTAGCTTGTACTAAAAAAAAAATCAAACATTCACCAATGTTTTTGATTTCTCTCATTAATCATGCAAAATGTTGATCATGCAATTATGATATGTAAAAGTTAAAATGTCAATAAAATAATAATACACAATTCCAGTACTTTATTAAATAAAGGGTGAAGGGATGAGTTTAATTCATGGTCTGTCAAGAACTGCAGGGGACAGGAGTGAGTTTAAGGAGGAGGTGAAGGTTGGAGAACCAAGAGAATTTCCCCAGAAGACCTTTGCTTTGAACTGTTCTTTCCTGGATGACCTCTGTATTAAGCATTGCTGATTTAGACTGTGATCCAACACATAATTATATGCTTCCTGACTAAATTTCATAAATATATCTTGCTTGCAGAAGTTTTCAAGATGAAGCTTTCTGAGGAATAGTTTTTTCACACAGCGGAATCTTCATTACTCTTTTTTAATTCTTTCTTCATTTTCAGATCTTCCAATGGTGGTAAACCATGAATTATTATAGGAAAATTCAAAGAATAAACATATAGAACTTCTTAAAAATCTAAATACCTTATTTTTTTCTCTCCTTCTTTATTTGAGCACAATATTGTGTACAATATTCCTCCGTTACTGGGCACCAGTTACTGCCAAAACATGTGTGGATATATCTATATCAATCTATATCTGTATTTATATCTAGGACACATATAGCCATTTACTACTGAATTATTGTGTATAACAGGAGTGCGGAAACTTTGCACCTGTCAGTTCTGGCTGATTTTCAAAATTGTGTGTGAGTGTCAGAAAAATGACCTGCCAGTCTGTGCTAGTGATTAAGGTCCCACACAAATTCTTCAGTGATTTAAAAAGGGTGTTTATCCTTGAAGGGTTATTCTATATGAGCCTGTCCATCTCATAGCTAGCAAGTGAAATGTTTACTGTCTGAATTAGGGATAAAATGATAGCTCCAATGTCAGTAGCACAGTACTGTCCATTTTGTGGCTAGTTTAAAATCATGTAGGATGAAATACAGGCCCTGTTGAAGTCAGAGTGACTTTGACATTGATCTTCCACCAAAATTATTTTTGTTGATTAGCTTTATCAACCAATAGCCTGTATTATAATAGCTTTTTTTGGGGACCAGCTATTTACTGAGGCTCCAACACACTTCTCCCAATTTTAAATGAAAAAGACACAGGCCCAGGCTGAGCTTCCTAAATTCTGTTTGGGTCAGGGAGAGAGAGATGGGATCCACAGCCCTCTCCAGAGGATAATTCAGAGCAGCTATATTAATCTCTTTTTTCAAGGTTGCTTCTGAAGCAACATATATCTGTTCATGTTTGTTGAACATCAGCAAGCCTCAGAAGATCACAGACTTCAGCTAAATGCTGAGGTTGGACCACAGAAACAGCAAACTCAGGCGGGGCACTTTGGCTGTATACTGAGTGATATCACAGGGCAGGCAAAGATCCATCCTCAGAGAAGTTATGAGCAGACCCTTGGTGCAGCTTGAAAACAGGATTAGTTAATTTTTTCAACTAAGTTTGAGAAAATTTTTGCAACCAGAGAAAGAAGACCTGGAAGAACTAAATTAATGTTGGCTTCTTCTTAATCCCATTTTTTCACTTGACAGCCTGAGGGATGCCATGACACAGAGCTCCATGATATGCTCAGAGCAACAGCTGGTGAGGCTGGTGAGGCTTCTTCTCCTGTAGTATATTGAAGACATTAAAAAAAAACCATTTTGGTGTATGTATTACATTAATGGAAGACAGTCATACCAGTTACACAGAAACTAAATGTTCACTTAGCCTGCTACTGATCTGCAGAACAGTAAACAACAATAGTGCAGCAATCACTGAGCATACTGAGGCCTTAAAATCAGCACTCGTTTAGAACATGTATCTCAGCAAATGCAACCTGTGTGCAGTAGGAGGCATAACTGGGCAGAGGCTTTCAGATACTGATAATGCTTGAAACATCTGAGAATGTTCCACAGGACCACAGTTAAGAACCACTCATAAGGATCACTCACTGCACAATTCTATTTTAGGTGCAGAAAACAACAAAGGTTCATCTCTCTCCATCACTCTTCCTCTGTAATGGACAACAGTTGTGTATTTATAAAAGCACAATATTGCAGAGATGCTGAGTGAAGCCATGCTTAGAAAACTAAGGATAATATGGGCCCATTACTAGAGGGAAGACCTTGGTAACAGAGAGGGCAGAGAAGGCAGAGTTACTTAACATCTTTTTCGCATCTTCACTGGCTAGACCAGCCCTCAGGAATCTCTGACCCTGGAGACCAGGGTCAAGCAATGTTGAAAGACTTTCCTATGGCCAAGGAGGTTTGGGTTAAAGAACACCCAGGCAAACTGGACATCCACAAGTCCATAAGCTCTGACAGGATGCATCCATGAGTGCTGGGAGAGCTGGTGGATACCATAACAAAGTCACTCAAGATCATCTTTGAAAGGTTATGGTAATCAGGAGAGGTGTCTGAGGGCTGGAAGAAAGCAAATGTCATTCCAGCGGCAAGAAGGAGGAGAAGGGCAAGAAGGAGAACCCACAAAACTACCAGATAGTCAACCTCACCTCAGTCCCTGGAAAAGTGATGGAGTGGCTCATCCTGCATGTCATTCCTAACCATGGGAAGGAAAAAAAATGTAATCAGGAGTTGACAGCATGGGTTCACTAAGGGTAAATCACGCTTGATCAACCTGATTGCCTTCTATGATGAAACAACTAACTGGATGGATGAGAGAAGAGCAGTAACATTGTCTTCAATATTATGTATGTGTGTAGTATTATGTAAGTGTCTCCAGCAAGGCTTTCAACACCATCCCTCACAATATCCTCATAGGCAAAGTCAGGAAGTGTGGACTGGATGAGTGGACAGTAAGGTGGATTGAGAACTGGCTGAAAAGCAGATCCCAGAGGGTCGTTATCAGTGGCACAAGATTTAGTTGGAGGCCTGTCACTAGTGGTGTCCCCCAAGGTTCAGTACTTGGCACAGTATTGTTTGACTTACCCATCAGTGGCTGGGATGAAGTGACAGATGCCCCCTCAGCAAGTTCACTGGTGACACAAAGCTGGGAGGAATGGCCCAGAGAGCTGTGCAGCCCTTCAGAGGGATCCTGACAGGCTGGAGAGATGGGTAGAGAGGAACTGTCTGAAATTCAACAAAGGCAATGCAGCATCCTGCACCTGGGGAAGAATAACCCCATGCAGCAGCCCAGGCTGGGGGCTGACCTGCTGGAAAGAAGCCCTGCTGAGAAGGGAATGGCAGTCCTGGTGGAGAACAAGGTGTCCATGAGTCAGCAGAGTGACCTGGGGACCAAGGAGACCAAAGGTATCCTGGGGTGCATTAGGAAGAGCATTGCCAGCAGGTCAAGGGAGGTGATCCTGCCCCTCTATTCAGCCCTGGTGAAGCCACGTCTGGAGTGCTGTGTCCAGTTCTGGGCTCCTCAGGACAAGAGAGATGTGGAGCTCCTGGAGCAGGTCCAGCAGAGGGCAACAAAGTTGATTAAAGAACTGGAACATCTCTCTTACAAGGAAAGGCTGAGTGAGCTGGGCCAGGTCAGCCTCAGGAAGAGACAAGGAAGAAGGGATCTCACCAACGTATACAAGTATCTGAAGAGAGGGTGTCCAGAGGATGGAGCCAGGGTCTTCTTGATGGTAATGAGCAACAGGACAAAAAGGCACCAGCACATGAAGTTTCACCTGAATATAAGGAAGAACTTCTTTACTGTGCAATTGACTGAGTCATGAGTCAGATTGCCCAGAAAGGTCTTGGAGTTTCCGTCACTGAAGATATTAAGACCCATCAGGACACAATCTTATGCCACATGCTCTAGAATGGCCCTGGCTGAGCAGAGACATTGAACCAGATGACTCATTCTGTGATTCTGAGATTCCTCTGGATAGGTGAATGGTCCATCCCTTCAGCAGGGCCATTATCTAACCAGTTTAGAAATCTGAAAAACTACTTCCCTTGTGGGACATGATCTAGAAAGGGCTGAGTATTTTCTGCATGCAAGCACTAACTCCCATTTTCTGCTCAAGAGAGATCTGGGTGTTGTGGTTCCTTTTATTCCCTTTTTTTTTTTTAATAGATGGAAGAGAATTTTTTGGTCCTTCTTTCTGTTGAGAAGGACTGAGCTGCAGGCCCATCAGGATATAAAATCAAGAGCTTATGAGCTGAAAGAAGTAATGGATTGCTTTCTCTAAACCCTGTTGGCTGACATGGATTTTGTCAAATTATTATCTTTTGAGCTGCGCATCTTTGTCAACATGCAGCTTTTTTCCTTGGGCTGTGCTCTGATTTCTAAAATCTGATATAGCTTCTACAGCTCTTGCTGTAGGGTTTTGTGAGAGAGCATTTTGATCAGATTTATGTCGGTTTCTTTTTCACGTGCTAAAATGATATAAAATAAAATCTTGTACAAATCTGTTTTATATAGCAAATTTAAGATGTTACACCTGTAACATAGCCTTAACCATGTTCTAAACACAAATAATAAAAATCATCTGAAGTCTCTGCTTACAAATTTCCTTTAGAAAACATTTACTGATTGTACCTGCCTTGTTTTTCTATGTCAGTGCAAAGACAAAGCAAATGCTGATTAAAGCAATTAAAAGTTTTCTTTGTTTGCACAAAGACATGTATTCATATGCAGCTTTTTTCTTTGTAGACATCTTAATAAGCACCAGCAGATTGAAATAAAATCTGTCATCAGTTATATTTTTTTCTTGGACTAACTGTCTACTTCACATACATATTAAGAAAGATTTGTTACCAAAGCTTCCTTATATGTTTTCTATTTGTTGTTGTAAAATGTTAAATGTTGAAATAACACTAGATCTATCAATCTGATAATATAATGCAATGCATCTGACAGCTGAAGAGAGGAAAAAAAAATGTAATGACTTATATAGTATTTGAGTAGTGTATTTTTTTGTTGTTGTTATGTTTTTCTTCAAAAACACAACTGTGCTATTTGGGTGTCTGCCACCACGGAGGGATATAAAGCATTATTGTGGATGGAGGATTCAGCTTTAGCAGAATATAAATTAACTGCCGTGTAAATATAAACATCAATTAAGTTCTGTCACTTGTTAAATATTTATTTACTAAAATGATTTAAGCAGAAAAGCTTGTTGAGGGGAAAATTGTCTGTTTCTATCTATATGCTGCTGGTACCTCTTAGAAGCCTGCTTTGTTTCTATTGTTTCTTTATATATAATCTCTTATGTGTGGTTGCAGAGGTTGCCATTTGAAGCAGCAGAAAATTTAAGGTGTATTTCTCATCAATGTTGAGCAGCATTAGGCATGTAACTCCCATTAATGTTAATGGGAATTAAGCAGATAAATACCTTCTTGCATTGTGGATAAGTGGACTTCCATTTTTTAAGGTGACAGAGACTTCATCTGTGCAGCTGAGACATGATTGCACATGGCAAGATCAGAGCAGTGCCCAGATACAGAGGGGAAGAATAAAACATCTGCAATTTATTTATCCTTTTATTCTGATTATCTCATTGCAATAAACTGTCAGTAGCTTTCAAAAGACTGTTAGGCTTACAAAAACTCATGAGCAAACATTGTTAAGTTGCACAATCTTTTTCAGCTAAATTATGTACCTAGAGACATTTATGACTTTCAGTTGTTCCTCATTTCTTTCTCATATTAACAATATTATTCAAAATTGGGTTTCTTTTGACTTCTATTGTCATAAAATAACTATTTCAGAATAAAATCTCATGAAATAGAAGTTACAGAATGAGTCATTTTACCACTGGAATATCCATATCATCATTTTTCTTTCCTGAAAGAATAATTCTGTTTCCCTCATTTGCTCTTTGTGTTACACTAGATCCATATTTATTTGGCTCAGGCAGATGATAATTATTTCAATAAGAACCTAGATATTTTAAAGAAATGTCTATAAAAAATTCAGAAGAGAAACCTGTTCTGAAAATATGGGTTGATTGGATGCAAATTAAACTTTCTGGATTATGACTTTACTTCACATCAGGCTTAAAATACAGAATGTTTATATCTGATATTTAAATACGAGAGAGATGAGATATAAAGAGGTAAGAAGATGTGACAAGTTCTAAATAAGCATTAAAATCTTAAACTTAGGTGTGCAGACAAACAAATCCTTGGAGCCAAAAAATTTTAGAAAGGGAGATAAAAGTTTTTAAGCCTTCAAGACCTGGCACATACTTACCCCCAGATTTACTGTTTAATTGCTTTAAGCACAACTAACCATGTCAACACACAACCAAACTAGTATGTACAAAACCGGTCATCGTTAAAAGGCCCAAGAACTAGGGGCCCAATTGCCATAAATACTGATTCCCCTAAGTTCTTTTCACATTCCCATCTAAATTTTCAATAATGATAGCAATCAGACAAACCATTTCAAAATCCTAATCAAACGTCTTCTCAGAGCATTCATAAAATGAAATGCTGATGCTGCACATTCTATTTAATTGAGATACACTTAGACTAGGAAGTCCGCTTAATCAGGACGTCTCTTGGGGAACAATTTAAGTCCAATGATACTTAATGGCAATGACTACTGCTTAATGTGGATGGCAATTCTGCTTAATTGAGATTTCTTCCAGTGATGTAGTAGTTTACAGCTCTACACTTTTAAATAACTAAGACTAATTTTGTTATGGTTTATATTTTCCTATATGTATTTTAAGTAAATGTGATGAACTGGGTGGAATAACACTTGAAAAATGTTAGTCTCTGTAGAAAATCAGGCCTTACAGCATTAAAAATTCCAGGGCAGGCATGGCAAAGTAGGAGATATGGTAAAAATGTTAAACTGAAAACAGTAGTGTTAGAGGAAAGGAGAAGATTGTCTCATTTTTTTTCTGTATATGAAACATCTAAATTAAGTTATTTTAGTGGAAGAAGGGTCCAGAATTCAGTTTTGAATGTAGATCGATGTCTTATGAACATCTGAGTGTCAAAAGATGGGGAAGCAAACAAATGAGGCACGTAAGTTAACAGCAAGAAGCAGATGCGGCACATCCACTGTGTACATATTGTGGAGGGCAGGAAGAGAGACCTCTGAGATGTCTTCGTGGATGTTCCTGGCAAGGTCCTCACATGTATAAGGTGTACCATGAAATAAAGCAGGAAGCAACATGTTTTACATGGAGCTATTCAATGAAGACAAAGACCAGTGTATAACAGGACAATCAACCACCTGAAAAATGGATAAAGTAGAAAACCTCCAGGATGGATGTTAAAGGAAAAACAAGTATGTGGGAAAGGGGTCCAAATCCTGCTCAAAACTAGTCACATCTCTCACCCATGGAATCTTTATATGACTGAAGTAAAGTGGAATATTATGTGTCCCTCATGGGTACCCAAATCTAGTGGCTGCATAGAATTGTTAATGAGCAGTATATTTGATCCGCATGAAAGCCCCAGCCCCTACAGAGTATGTGCATGTGGAAAAGGTAGCTCAGATTATTATCATTTTACAAATTCCTGATCAGCATAACTGTTACTGCTTAACAGGACTACTGTGCACCTGTTTTCAGCAAACAAAAGTTTTTTAGCCTTGGTGTGTCCAGAGTGTAACTTGGGATGTGAAACCACAGACTCAAACGAGAGTCAGTGGGAATTTGTTACGGCAGCACAGCTTTAGGCTGCTTTTATAAAATAGGGAAGTTCAGTGCCATTATAGCAATTACTAATTTTTAAAAAGTACCTTTTCTACAGTGAGCCCTGCCAACTGAAGACACATTGCACAGCTATTACTGTTGACAAGGATATTCATCAGCTTTAAATCTTACCTGCTTAAACTTCTTCAAAACATTTGAGTAAATATTTTGCTTTTATGGCAGTAGAATTTTGTGGCTAAGGAACTCATAATGTTGCCACATTTCACCCACTGTCTGCATGTATCCCTGAAAATGGTGCTTAGCTCTCACCTTCAGCACAGTCTGTCTCTTACCTTGTCCTATGATGAGACTGCATATCATGCCAAATTATGTGCTTGCTTTATGATGTGCAGAGTAACAAAGAAACCTGCTACAGTCTTTAAAAAAATAAAAACACAATCGCGTTTTGCCTAATATTGCACTTCCTTCCACTACTTCCTATTTGGTAGTTGCAGCAGAAACTCTTAGAGGTGGAATTTAAAATATGACAATCAGTCAAGGCTACAAAAATCCCGAATAATCTGTAGCAAATCAACGACTTCCATATCATCAGCAAAGGAAGGTGGTTCAGACTTGTTGAACCCTAGTTATTATAGGCTTGAACAACTCCTGATATAGAGGAGAGATATGCATGATTATGCAGGCAAGCACAAGTTAAGTAAAGCTGACTCCTGCTCACTGCAAATCTAATTGACAATTTTGTTGCCCTTCTCTGGCTATTTAAGAAGAGTGGTGAGGTCAATGGTAATGACATGTCTCATGGTTGGAAAATGCCACCCACTTGGTTTCTTTTTACAAGGCATTGATTTCAAACTTCTAAGCTCAGCTTCGTTACAAGAAAAGAAGAATTTTAAAAAGCCTAGTGAAGTGAATTTTCTGCTTGTGAACTGCAGAGTCTGTATTGCTCTGTTTTCACAGAGGAGATGCTGTACCTTTGCATTCCTTCTTTCAGTACTACACTGCTTTCTTGTGTTTTCATATGTACTTCAAACTTGATCTTGTAGGGATGAAAGTTTCTACACCTTAGACTAAGACTGGAGTCTTATAAAAAGCCCTAAATTAATGACATTTGTCAAGATAAAAGATTTTTCAATATTTTTTATTTTAAACAAATAAGAATATTAGCTTCTTGTTGTGATCATAATGATTAAAAAAAACTGAAGCAGACCAGAAATAGAACTAGAATAGAAATGAATCTGCCAAGCCTTCCATCTGTGCAAAAATATTCTCAGGACTAACACAAACAAATTAGTCTCCTGCTGCCCTGACTTGTAGGGTGAAAGTCATTACACATTAGACTGAGCCTGGAGACTTATTAGAAGGCCTCATATTAATGATATTTCCCAATATTGTTAAAAGATTTTTTAATGTTGTTCATTATAAAGAAATAAGAATATAGCTTTCTTGTTGTGATCATCATGATTAACAAAAATGAATCAGAATAGAAACAATTTTATTTTTACTCCATACTCTGACACTTAGGATTCAGATGGCATTCAAGTACTTTCAAAATTTACTGATTAAAGACCTGATTTTTAAACACTGGCTATTTGCAACCTTATAGTGTAGTAGTGCTCTTCAAAGAGCACTAGACAGTTTACGAGCAGTGGTGAGAAACTTCTCAAAGTATGTATGTGGTGTATTTCTCCTCAAAATATATGTTTTGCAAACATTTAGTTATGTAGAGCACTTTCATTGAAACCACATTTAGCTCCCACCTGTAACATCTATATGTAAGTGTGCAAAAATACATGATTATGTGTGAGCTAAATGTCTGCCAAAGGAATTGATAGAATTTTAAAGGTGGCCAAAAGCAAAAGTTGACAAAACATTAGTGTCTAGTATTCTTTAAGATGCCTGAGACTATTTGAGACAGTCTCATGTGCTGTTATACAAGGCAAAGAAACTGTGGCAAACACACTTTCTTGGAGTGTCAGATACTGGATGGAGAGGTCAAGTAATTTCAAATGGTATGAGTTATTTCTGTTTTGGTACAGAATTGAGCCATTTTGAGATCTCTTTGAATATCTCTCCATTGCCTACAAGAAAAAATGGGCCAGATCCCTTAAATAATGACGCCTACATTTACACAAATAACTTCAAATTAGCACCATCTAAAAATCATCCAGTGATGATCTACAAGAAGTTTAGAACCATTTCTGGGCCCAGTTAGCAAATATGCTTCCTTGCACTAGATACAATGAAATGTGAGAGGAGTAACACAGCCTCTCACCTTAGTTCCCTGACTATGGCATGAAGATTTCCATCTCACCTAAAGACTCACAAAAGTAAAATTTATGCCCACTGTTTGCTCTCTGCATCATACTGACTTATCCCATACTCCATCTATAGTCAGTAAAGGTTATACAAGTACTGCAAAAATGTATTCTTTTTGTAGAAGCATTGCACACCTGTCTGCTTCTCCCCATCCTATGACAAATTCAGACAATTAGTAGTAGCATCTTTGCCTAATACCTTATGACTGATACCTGGACTTCAGCAAGGCCTTTGACAGTCTCTCACTAAAGCCTCACAGACAAGCTGTTGATGGATGGGTTGCGTGGGTGAGATGGGTGGAAAACTGAGTGAACTGAGCCTGGAGGGTGATGATCTGAGGCACAAGTCTGGTATGAGGCCAGTAACTAGCAGTGTATGCCAGTAATCAATATTTGTTCCAGTCCTGTTCAACATCATCATCATTAATGGTGTGGATGATGCATCAGAGTGTACCTTCAGCAAGCTTTCAGTTGACACAGAACAGAAATGAGCAGATGTTACACAAGACGGCCATGCTGCCATCCAGAGGGACCTCAGCAGAGTGGCGGAATGGGCAGGAGAGGAACCTTACAAAAGTTCAGCAAGGAGAAGTGCAAAGCCCTGCATCTGGGGAGAAATAACACTATCCATCAGTGTGTGCTGGGAGCCATCCAGCTGGAAAGCAGCTTGGCAGAAAAGGACCAGGGGGTCCTACTGGGCACCAAGTTCACATAAACTAACAGTATGCTCTTAGTGCAAAGAAGGTGAATGACATCTTGGGCTGTATTAGGCTAAGAATTCCCAGCAAGCTGGGTGAGGTGATCCTTTCCCTCTACTCAGCACTGGTGAGGCCACACCTGGAATGGTGTGTCCATTTCTGAGCTCCTCAGTACAAGAGAAACATGGAGACAGTCTAGTGAAGGTGCACTTACACGGAGCATCTCATCTAATGAGGAAAGGCTTTAGAGAGCTGAGGCTGTTTAGCCTGAAGAAGAGAGGGCTCAGGGGGTATCTTACCAATGTCTATGAATACCTGAAAGATGTAAAGATGAAGAATCCAGCCTCTTTACAGTAAGAAGCAAGAGACAATGAGCACAAACCGAAACATGGGAGGTTCTATTTGAACACTGGGAATTTTTTTTTATTTTCATGGTGACTGAGCCTTGGTACAGGCTGCTCAGAGAGGTTGTGGAGTCTCTGTCTTTAGAGATAATCAAAAGCTCTCTGTACACAGCTCTGGGCAGCTGGGTCTAGGTGTCCCTGCCTGAGCAGAGGGTTTGGACAAGATGACCTTCAGAGCAACCTTCCAACCTCAACTATTCTGCAGTTCTGTGATTAAGTATTCATCAGAGAGGTGAACAGCTTGTATTCAAGCCTTCCTCTCTGATTTCAAGTAAGGAAATTGGATCTTCCAGATGTGAATAAACTCCTATCTAGGCAAGTCTTTGAGGTTCATTATTTCAGGGCTAGTTACAAAGCCTTGCATTCACTTTAAATACCATGGCCAAGGTTGCAGGGAGATTCACACAGGTCTTTTAACAGTGCACTATTTCCTTGTTGAATCACACCTCTTTACTCTGTGCCTTTTGAAGCATGGAGGTGCTAATAAATTTATATTAATAAACACACTCCCAAGATTTCCTATATAAAGTGCTTCACTTCACTTCTTGTATTGAATAAAAGGAAGGTGCTTATCTGCACTGCCATGGGGAAAGAACTGTGACTCAACTTTATAATCATTCCCTTGAATTTCTCTTTTGTTGTGCTTTTTTTAGAGCTTAAACCAGCCTTCCCAGCTCACGACCAGTAAAGTCCTGTGAAGACAAATTCCCAGATCATTCCAATCCTGTCCCTGTAGTTGATGGCAAATAAAAAAGTAGGAGTTCTGAAGTGCCTTAAGTAACTACCCAGGCAAGATTAAAAGGCACTCTGCCCATTTTATTCACTGTGTGTTTCCACTGCATGCAAAATATTTCTTTATTTTTACATTGTAAAGAAAGCAACAAATGACAGATAAGGTTTCATTTTGATTCTTAACTCCAATGAAAATGGTCTCCTGTGGGTACTGGGCAAATTAGTAAACATTTAATTGAAACACAGCTCAGAATGAAGACGTGCCCATAAGCACCTAGGAAAATTTAGGTGCCTCCAGGGTTCTGTGCCAGGTGAGGAGGGGTTATAACATAGAATAATAGAATGCTTGTACTTGCAGTTCTGCCAACTCTTCTTGCACTTAAAATGCCAGCCCTGAGGTCATATGAATGTGCTCAGATTTTATTTTAAACAGAAAAAGGAAGTTTCTGGAATTGAACAGGAACTTGAAAACAAGAGTTTTAAAGACATAAAACCAAAGCAAAAAGAGAGATAGAATACATATATGTAGGCATGTGTAAATGACTTATATATACGTATGTAGATATATACATACATACACATAGCTAAGACTAACTCCATCTTATTAAGATGGTCCTTGTTTTCTTTAAGACCTTTGCTCATGACCATTTACAGTGTGGGCTGGTAAAATGGTGTCTATCAATTTTTTTTGGTAGAACACATATATATCTTTTCCTTTTCTCTTGAGGAACAAACTGCAACCCATACAATAATTAAATGTTACCTTAAGGAAACTGTGAAAATAGTTCTCCAGATTGCATTCTCCTGGTGCAATAGAGAGATGTGTGTTTAGTTTTACTGATGTGAGCATCAAGAACTACAGGATTGTCAGTATTATG
The DNA here is from genome assembly GCA_013399915.1 of Illadopsis cleaveri. Taxonomy (NCBI): domain Eukaryota; kingdom Metazoa; phylum Chordata; class Aves; order Passeriformes; family Timaliidae; genus Illadopsis; species Illadopsis cleaveri. Next base: position 909,010 of record VXBB01009758.1, read on the forward strand.
AGAATAAGCTTGTTCAAACTTTTATCATTGGAGTCTCTCAGAACCTCATCTAACTTCAGCAAATAAAACCTAGGCTGTGCATTTACTAAAATGAAAAAATATATAGTCTACACACATTATTTTATTGTTTAAATGGTTCTCATTCATGTTTCATTTCAATAATATTTCCCCAGCTTGTAAAGCTTATGTTACATTGAGCTCCTCTTTAAATTCACAATGCATAAAACTGCCAGGTGGCCTAATAACAGAGTGCATTAACAGATTGAACTATAAATCAGATGGTTGTGTTCACATACTGTAAAAACATCACCATTTTCTTTCGGATCTGAGTTTGTACACAGATTCCTCAGAGAATATGATTGCTCTCAAATATTAAAAAAGCCCATATAGCTCAATTTTAACATCAAGATTGATTTTATATTTCAAACATAAAATTGTCCTCTTCAATCCTACAAGAAAATGTACACAAAGTATGATCTAGTTTTGACACAGGAAAGAAAGAAATGGAAAAGAAGAGAGAGTTTGAATGTTTTCACTGGTGCCAGAGCAAGAATGTGACTCTAAAGTGAAAGTACACCTTGCAGCCCTTGTTACCACTGAAAAATATATGACCTAGAAGAACTGAACCTCTCTAAAAAGCGTCAACAACAATCATAGGTTAAAAATATTCTGCTGAGGGATGGATAATATTTTCCCATGAATGCATTGAATAGCTTCTTAAAGTAACATTTTCAGTGAGTTTCATTTTGGTTTCCCTTGCTAAAACAAAGTAAATTTATTTCCATGAGACTAGAAACACCACATAAATTTGAAAACGGTATGATTTCATTTTACAAACCTATAAGAATAGCNATACATTAAAAAATTACAGCAGAAATTATATTTTTCTGATCTTTTGTTTCCAGGAGAGACAAAGAAGTAACAATGAAATGTAGCAGTTGAAGTTCATAACATCATAAGAAAAGTCATGTTTCAGGGAAATTCAGAAGGTCATTTAGTCCAATCTTCTGCTCTAAACAGGGTCAGCTGTGATGAGATCAAACTGGGTCAATCTCAGGTCTTGATGCAGGGGCTTTTTTTGCTTCAAAAAGAATGATTACACCAGCTATTTTTCAGCATCTGCTATTACAATTGGTACATTTGTGGCTAAGAGTACTAACTAAGATAATTTCAATCGCTAACTTCTGAGTAAGACTGCAGAATTTTATCTCAAGGAGCTTGCAATCTAAGAAAAACATGTATATAGAAATAGCAATGAATATATGGTTAGCATTTATGGGCCAAGCCATGTGAGTTACCTCTTATGAGAGAAAATATTTAGAAAAATAAAGCAATCACAATCTCATTCAATATGAGAAAACTCTTTTCATCAAGTGAGTGAAAACTATAAATCTATACCCTAAAGGCACCCATAGAGCAGAAATTTGTGAGAAGTAGGGCAGCAGAAAATAAATAATTACTATTCAGATAGTGGTGAAACAGAATAGCAGCTCAGGATGTTTTCAAGATATTGTCTGAATTTTATCTTTGTGTATAATGATATATCTTTGTCTGCACATGCAGGAAAGACTGGATGCAAATGTAAAAAAAAAATTCTTAACAATGCTGGTTTGGCTCTTGGAAAATCATCTCTTACCATTTCCTGATGTTTAGGGGCATTGTGTCTAATCTCTGGGCCAAAAAGCATGGATAAAATTTTAAAAACGCCCAAATGATTTAAACAAAATATCATTATTTAAAGTGTTAAATAGTTCAAGTAATAAGTCTTTCAATGTTACCTAGGAAGTCTAAGGTTTTCTATTGGGCTCAAATGAGAATGGAATGAAAATTAAAGAATAATTTTAGGTAGTAAATTTTTGGACATAGATGACCAGTTTGGTCCTTACAATCCCGACATGCTACCTCAACTACTTTTTCCCATGAGAATATTTGCATTCCTCCAACATTTTTTCACAAGGTGAAAATGTGCATCACATTACTAAAGGTAGAATCAAACCCCAAAATTAAAAGCACAGAAGTACAACATTGAAGGTGCTCCTACTGGTGCTCCTACTGGTTATTTCTGTTCTAGACTAAAGGAAGTTTATGTCTGTTCATCCTGTGAAAGCAGATAAGAAATCAAGAATGGGATTCACCTAACTCTATCTTAGACATTTAAAAATTATTTTCTTAAAATACATGTACACGATCAAATAACTTAGCTTAGTTCATTCTTGAGTCTCAGTTCCCTTGTCTATTTATTGCTTCACGCCTGGGCTGTTTGATTTGGTTTCTTTGTTCCCCCCAAAATAAAACAGGCTCATTTTTGTTGATGGTTTGTGCCAGTAGTCATTCCCAAAAGAAAGAATAGGTAAAACTGAGGCAGCCTTGCCTTTTTCTGCCATAGACAGCTCCAAAACTCTTTCTCAAGCACTGCTTTATATCCTCCAGTCAGGCCTCAGGGTATGAAATGTACCCTCAGTTTCGTGTTATAAACACATCATCATAGTAACCTGCAACACAAGTTTCACATAATTTCAAACTCTTTGAAATGCATGAAACAAAAATACAACAATAATGTTCTGGTTTTGTGGGGGTAATAGACAGGGATAGGGGTCACCTGTTACAAAGTGAATTGTGGATGGAAACCAGCTGCTTCCAGTGAGTCTACTTATGAGCGATGTGAAGTGAACCTCCTGAAAGTGAATGACTGAATAAATACGGTCACTAACAGTCCTCAGGAGCAGACATGGATGTTGTTAGGTCTACATATAGCACTGGCCTAAGTTACTAATTCTGGCTTCCATTATTCTCCATGGACTGTAAACTGATCAGTTTAGGCTTAAGCAATTAAACTGTAAATGCCTAAGACGAATGAGATAAATCTCATAATCAGTGCCTATGATGACAACACAAGGAGTTGAGAATACAATAAACTTTGGGAATCAAAAAATGTATTTAAGATTAGAAGAATTACATAATTAGTAAAAAGTTTAGAAATGGCTTAGAAGCAACAGGTGGCGAATAAGAGATGCAGACAAGCACAAAATTGCTGACTTGGGGACTGTTCTTGCAACAAGCTGAGGATTTACATTCTCTAAACCCAGAAGCTTTATTTAATTTAGCAGTTCATCCTGTTCTGGTCTCTAGTGTCTTCCTCCATCTACTTAAAGGTATTTTTTCTACAAACATTACATTTTAAATAAGTATTTCAAAATCCACTGTGCTGGCTGAGCACAGGCTAGGGAAGGGACTCTGTTGCTCACCATACTTCATTTTTCTGAGAAAGAAAATTCTTAGGGAACTGGAGTGTGTATCTATACTTTGGGTAGACTAATGGAATACACAAATGCAGAGACATTGACATGAAAAAAATATTTCTGGTTTTGCCCCAAAGATCCAGGCTTTAAAGGAGACACCAGGGACCCAAACAATCTTACTAAGTGATCATAATACAACCACCAAACTGGAAAGTTGAGTAATTGTTTGTTTAGCTACCCTATACATTCACACCTGCCTGCCAAAGCATTCCAATTTAAAAGCTTTTACTCTCACAAGGTCAGTTGTGGTTAGTTCTCTTGTTAGGGCCCTGGAGCATGGGTTGGAACAGCACAAATGAATCAGGCCTGTAATATGCAGACTTCAGCTCTTTATCATCTGACTGTACACTATTGAAGTCTCTGCTTTGATTTTTAAACAGAGAACACTCCCACATATAGAAGAAATCCAGGTAAAGAGCTCCTAACATTAGAAATGCTCATTAAAATAAACACATGATAACCTCAGAATGGTGATATGGTGGTGCTCCCCTCCTCATTACAACAGCTTTTTTCCTATTCTTATAACGTCTTACACACCTGCAGTTTTTCCCTACAGTATAGGAAAAAAATTAAGGTTAAAAGGTATCTTAAAACATACAACAGCAGATATTTATAGTTATAAGTGTTGCAAAGTGATGCCCCTTAGCAATGCACAACATGAAATTTAAATAATGATGATCATAAGAAAGCTTAGAACAAGGAAGCACAAAGGAATGACGTTGAGCTAATGACTGCAATTTGCCACTGCTCAAGCCTTTGTAGGATTTATTTCTTCATTTCAATTTGCATTTCTACAGTAACAAAAAGAATTTATCTCAGCACACGTACCTCAGGAAATTATTTTAAAATCCAGTTAATCTGTCTACTCAACCAGCATCCTCAGCATATGCTATTGGATAATTGTGAAACTCAAAACAGTTTTCATACTCTGTTCTTAGCTCATCTAATCTCTTCTTCTTGACATCCAGAAGTCCTTGACCTTTTCTTTTTTAAAACAGCTTGCACTAGAACACACAAAATTTATAAAATACCAATCTCAATGGGCATGCTAAGTTTGTTGTCCCTTGAAACAGACAAAATGTCCGTGCAAAAATTAGATAATCTAGCAATGACAAAAATTGGGTATCCAGCCCCCTCCCATTTCCAGAGTTGTGAGGCCTAGTGCCTTTCTTCATGTTTAGCACGGCAGCACCCAAGGCACACAAACTAGTGATGCAACCATAAAACTTGCTGAGGTGGTTGCCCAAACATTTTTTTTTTCGCTTATTGTTTTCAGATAATTCATTCTTGATATCAAACATTCAATGCAAGTATTTATTCAGCTTCATTTGATTTCTTATTATGTCCCACTCTTTTGTCAATAGTACTTTTGGAGACAATATTTTGAATACTCTGCACAATAAGATTCTTACTGCTGATGTCTTGATAGAAATTGGGATATTGATGCCAAATGGTGGGTATTGATCTAAATTTGTTTCTTGCCTGTATCAAGTCAAAAAAGCAGTAGACAGATTGTAGCTGCTAGTGCTATGTTGAGCTGTACTGTTCTGGGCTGGAACTTTTTATTGCTGAACCACAGAAAAAATGATCTAGTGCTTACCATGGATATTTTATTGATATTCATGATTTTCTCTCAAGGATCAATGTATATTTTCCTCTGATTTCATGAAGATATTGTAGCTTATAAAAAACTCAGACGACAGGAAGAACAAGGATTTCAGTAAAAGGATCTGTGAGGATATGAAGTTTTATTTGCTCTCTAGATATGCTAAGATCTATGCACCTACAGCAAATCATGGCAGTGAGAGCTGAAGAAGTCTTTTTGTACCAGCATCAACCAGGAGCAAAGTCAACAGGATGCAAGACATGGCTCTAAATATGCAAGTTAATGTTGATACAGAAAAGAAGTGTCACAAATGTGTAGAACAACTCAGCAGGCCCCATCTGACCTACTCACATGAGTTCTGTGATTGTGTGCAGAAAACACGGTCAAGTCATGACAAACATAAAGAAATTAAAAAAAAACAAAAATCAACCAAACAAAAAAAGACTTAAAGAGGTAACTTAAAACCAGAAAAACCAGAAAACCTATTTCATAGTCTACTGGATCACGCAACATTCTTGAACAAATTTTTAAGCCAACCCTACAGCTTGTGCCTCTCTTGATAATGAAGGAGTTACAAGAAATTTACACAGAGATTAAGAAAGCTGACAGGAGAAATACAACTGAATTTTCTAGGAAGCCGCAAAACAAAAGAAACATAGACAGTGAACAGAGAGAAGCAAAGGTTTAGGGAGAGGCAAGCATCAGCAGATAAGAATCTAACAAGAAAAAAGAAACTTAGATATTAGTAGTGTTAACACATTAAAATCAACATGTAGGGGGAAGAACAATATCAACATTTTACTAAAACTGGCATGACTGAGACCAGAAATGGTCCCTTTAGGTCAGAAGCTAAGGAAGTTTTAGGCCAATGATGGAACTAGTATGCTGTAAATGTCAAATATTAAACAACAAAATATGGAATCTTTGCTTAGGGGAAAAGTGGAAGAACATATAAAAAACTTTGAAAGTCACAAGCCTGTAGAACCAGAAAGAAACAAGTACCAAAATTGCACAGATAACATCTACTGTACATTTATTTAGAAAATTATGCAATAATGACTATTCACAAAGACATATGGACAGTAATCTGTTATGATCCCAAATTCCAGAAAAAAGAACCTATCAAACCATCACCCCACCTACATGGTTAGTCATTGGAAAGAAATGTTATTACATAACTGAGGGAACAACCTGCCACCTCTGCAGGAAATACTACTGGCAGAATAAAAGAAGTAGAAGTTTTCAAAAGTGGGCAATGTGCAACTGAAGAGATTTTCATTCTAGAATGTCAGCTTATGTTCCTCCATTTTTTTTCCTTTAATGATGTCCTGTTTAGTTTTTTGGGGGTGGTGCATATGTTGAGCTCTTTGAGAGAAGAGAGTATAAAAAGAACTAAGTATAAACACCTGTAATAAAGGGGTGTATTCTGGTTTCCAGTAAATGGTGAGAAATTAGCAAATTTAGTCAACAGATTATTTTGAAGTAACATCTAAAATATGAGATCCTGTTTCAGCATAGTTTCTTTCCTTTGATCGTGGCAGGTGACCAAGGCAGACATAACATGTTTAGATCTTAAATGCCTAAATTAGAAAGATAAAACCCACTCAAGTCCCTGGTTTCTATTTTTTTAGCACTAACAGTGCAGTTCTGATGTGTTCTTAGGGCTTCTGGGCCTCGTGCAATACATCTAACTAAACAGAATTCAGCAGGCCAACAAATCAATGGCAAGGTCAAAGCAATGAGTTAGGGAAGCATTGTTTGCAACAGATTTTGAAAGGCCAGGTGGGAAGAAAAGGCAGTAGTTGACACATGAAAAGAAAATCATGGATTCATCTCTTCCATGTCTTTTTACCTCTGGGTGAGACTCTTGCTGTAATCATTACTGAAATTTGTCTTTTATTCTGCCAGTTTGAACTTATCAAAGAATAAAATGGCATAATTCTCTGTAGTTTTCACTTGGGCTCTGAAAAAAAAAAAGCTCAGTTATTGTTTTACATTAGATTGGCTTTTTCTGGGCAAAGAAGTCCTTTTGAATCACATTAAGATAGTATGTGCTGTCTGATGCTTCATTGCTATATGTGGTAGGATTAGACTTTGACATTTGTAGTGATTAATCTCAACCGGATGAGAAGCTGGCACAGGTGGCTTTCTGCACCATTGACAGGAAACTTAAGGTTCTTGGTTTAAAATGGTTTGGACTATTTTCACATGGTATATTTTGGGACCTCTTCATTATTTTTGAAAGGAACATTGTTGAGATTTTTTCAGTATCCACTGAGTTACCTATGTTTTTTTTTACCCAGTTGTTTGTGTTCACATGATTTTTCTATATGTTGACATATTAATAGTGGAATCTGCAGTATTCTGCATGAAGCCTGCTTTTTCTGTTGAAACAGAGATTTCCAACTAATATGAAAATGCCAAAATAATGCTATAAATATGACTCATTGCATAATCTTTGACCCAGCGGAGATTTATATGAATTCCTGTATCTCTGCTTCAACAAACTGTCTTTCAAAAAGGAAGATACTAAATTGAATATTCTGAATATTTCTAGAGACTGGTGTTGCACAACAGACAACCTCACAGGGGTGTGATTGTCAATGATTTTCTTTATTTCTAATAAACTCTGTTGTGACCATTAATGAATTGGCTCTAATGCAGATGTCTATAAGAGATTGCTGAATGCATGTTATTAACCATTGTGACCTGCATTGTATCCTGTCACCCTAAGTATTTCTTCCTTTCAAAAACACTATAGGTTGTAACAAAATACAGTCCCTCTTTAAAAGGTCAACCCAGTGGAAAGTCACTGGAGTCAGACTGGAATAACTGCACAAGCCAACCTGGCTGAACTTGTTCTGTCTGAGTGGTAATCAAATCTCTATCTTCATATAAACTTTTGTGCTTGCTTAGCCTTGTTTTAAAAACAACACCTTCTAGCAGTTGGATCAAATCCAACTTTACACAATTTAAAGACGAGCTATATAAATATTACTTAGCATGAAGATGAAAAGTAGAATTACACTTCTAACAGTGAATGTATTTATCCCAAAATATTGCTCAATAACATAATCACAGCAGCCATTATTTTAATTAAAAATACCTTCTAATCACTATGTATTTTGGAATAAGGAAAGAAAATCTCTGCCACAAATATATGTGGATGCACTGAGCAACAGCTATCTTCAGGAAGAAAACAATGATGCTGTTATTGCTGGTTATTCATCAACTTTAACATGTAAAAAGCATTGTATGTTTGTATTGGAAAAATAGGAGCCAAATTTTGTCTTCAATGAGGTTTCTTTATAATGGCAGTATCTAATATTATTAAAAATAACCTTCATTTCAACTAAGAGCTTGGATTATAGCCCAGGGTCTTACAACAAATCAGTCGCAGTGGGTCAGGTTAGGTATCTAGAACTTCAAATTATTTCTTACACTAACAACAAAGAGTGTTAGAACAATCTGAGATGCTTTCCTTGCATTTGGAAATGCTCAGATGTTAAGGATTCAGCTTAAGATTTACCTCAGCTATAACCTAGGCTATAACTAAGTCTTCTCTGCTAACAAAGAACATGATGAAAACCAGATTTTTTCTCCTTATTCACACTGCAGGATGAGATGTTCAGAAATGAAAGCATGAAAATCACCTTTCTCCAATAAGCTTTATATAAATTAGAAGTTAGTTTTTAAAACTTTGTGTAGAGTGCATCAGAGGGAAAGCCAAGCACTGGGTAGCTGAAATAGGAAAGAAAAGCAACCTTTAAGTGTCTTGTCTTTCATGTTAATAATATCGAACTTAGTGAGTTCTTTCCAATGTTTTACTTGCAGAGCAAATATTTTCTCTTTCAGTTATTGAACTCATGGTGTGATGTCAGCTAACAGCACCTTCAATTTCTTTAACTAATGAATAAAGATCACCAGAAAACTGATGAACTACTACAAAGTTTTAAAGGAAGGTGAAACAAACGAGTTTTTCCATATCGTTTGGAGATTATTTTCTGGGGTTTTTTGAAGATGAGCAATGTGGGTTTGATTATGGTAGATGCCAGCACATAGAGATAGACATGTATATGTCTAAGAAAGGTTTGATGTAATTTTAGTGACACAATGTGGTAAAATTCAGCCGATCTGTCTGGAGAATACTTGGGGTCTGGTACTACACAGAAAATGAAAATGTTCAGGGAACCTAGCTTCTGTTTTCATTTTTGTTACTTTATTAATAACAATTCTGAGAAATTTAAAGTGGTACTGAATTTAGCACTAATGTGGCATTTATAGTTTCAGCAGCACTCAGTTTTGTATTTTCCTTCCTGGTAAGGATCTAAATACAGTTATCAATGGACTTGACATCTTTTAACCATGACGAAGTTTCACAGAGATCCATTTAGACTGATTTAGAAACCTAATAGTAGCTTACACTCAGTAACCTATCTCCTACCTTAGAATCTCCTGTGGAAGCAAAAGAACAATATGGAAAAATAATCATCTGCTGAGGGTGATACCAAGTGTTGTTGATTCAACTTGTCACATTCTCCAGGGCTGGAATCCTGTCCTCTTAATTTGCTCTCAGCTATTTATTTGCCTTCCTGCAGATTAAAAAAATAGATTATCAAAGGGATCAGTAAATTGTAAATTTGCATAATTGTAAGGAATGGATTAGGAGAGATGTCATTATAAATTGGCATTTGCAGGGTCCTTGCCTTTAGATTCATGGCTATTCCAGAATTATATTTTAAGTGTCATTGCCTCTGTTGACATTAAAGAGCAGTAGATTTGTATTGTTTATGTTTAGGTGTCTGCTTTGGAGTACTACAGAAGCACTGCTGATCTCCTAGTCCCTGTAAAACAGTTTTAACGCTTTGCGTGAAATATTGTCAAAGGCTGCAAAGGAAACACTGCCCCACTTAGCCTGCTGGAGTTCTATGAAGGACTCCTTAAACTGGGATTCACCAAGTCTGTGCGCATTTGAACATATCTTGATGTTTTCTCCTGTCTGGCAAATCTTTCTGGTTTAGGATTTGTTAAATTTAGAATATGTTAAATTTAGTGTAAGTTAAAGTTCTACCAAATTTAAATCTCTTCTCTTCTCTTCTCTTCTCTTCTCTTCTCTTCTCTTCTCTCTCCAGAATATCTTAAACATTTGTGTGACTATCTGAATCAATGTCAGTTCTCCTCCTTACTTTCCTGTTAATCGTTGTTTCACAAATCTTCTTCAAAAATTTTTGTGTGGTCACTGTCATCTGATCTTGGTATAATTGAGAGGAACATACCTAATGACAGAAGAGGTCTATTTAAGTGATGATTGATCATTAATGCATGGTATCAAATAACTTGGTTCAATGTTATGTCTCCTAATTTAAACTCTTCCTAATATTTCCTAGTTCAATCTCTCATTGATTCAAAAGGAATTTATCTGATTCTATAAATCACAGCTCATGCTCTGCATTTGCTCTTTGTTCTAGAAATAACATGGCAAGAAATCCTCTATTTATTCCCAGTAATTAATTTTTCAACCATTTACCAAACTGTTTGTTGCAGGGGTTCTTCTGTCAAGGTCACTTGTTGCTATTTTGGACTTTCTTGAGTAAAACATGCATTTATTTTAAAAATATAGATAAGGTCCTTGGTTAATATAAATTTCATCATAGAGGTTATGTATATTTACAGAAAAGTAAATTTTTCCAGATGGTTGCAGTAATGAGAATATGTCTAGGAAAAACAAAGAGTAAATTAGCAAAACTGAAGTCCAAGAAACAAAAGCCTGCAACTAGAAAAAATAAGGATAAATATAAAAGATACTTTTAACAAAACACATAATAATCTAAACATTAGCATTAGATGATTTTTTGATGGATTGATGGCACAATGTTGAAATTTGACATACTCCTTGTATAAAATAATGATATCTTTTAAATGTACCTTTTCAGGGAATAGCCTGTACAAAGTCTACAGATTCAGGATTATATTTTTCAAAATAGCCATTTTGTAGCCTTCAGTTCAGTTCCTCCTGTTTCTAGAGGAAGTTTCTAGAAATGTTTCTAGAAAACACAGACATCTTGGTGAGATCTCAGGCTAGAAAGACAGAGTAACACTACTGATAGAATTCAAAGATAAGGACAGAACAACTTTTCCAAGGGCCAAATTTTAATGATAGAAAAATAAGTTAGAATTTGTTTGAAGTTAAAGTCTGGCTGAAAGGTATCAGCAAATAAAATTCTTCACCTTTTTTTTTTTCCCAATAAAAATTCTGGGTTAAGCAGAAGTAGTCCATAGACATTCTAGCGACATTTCAATACGACCAGTCAGCTCCTGTGAATACTATAATGCACATATGTACTACAATGTGTGTAGTCAAAGAATGGTTTGCAGTCAGGCATTTTATCCATAATTAGAAGTAAGTTAAAATAATCCCAAATTAGAAGTTAAAATAGAAGAAAGAAGAAATTCATGAAACAACAGAATGAGGATCTTTATAAAGTTCAGCTGTTACACAGCTGGAGAATGCACTACAGTGCAGTGTCTAGACAGACAGTGGGTGTGGAATGTGCAGTTTGATCTTCAGCATTTTACTGCTAAGTATTAACCATGCAGTATCAAAGGTCTCTTTATTTTATTTTTTTTTTTTTCTTTCTCAGGTTGACAAGCTACTTATTCTAAGAAACCTTACTTATCTATAGGGCAGATCAAGGAGAAAAAGATGTCGTTTACCCTCCTGTAACCTAGGGTTCCAGAAACATCTTCTTCTTAGAACAAGAACCAAAATACAAATTTAGGGTAAACTTTATCTTTTGATAAATCAAACACTCGTATTTTGCCCATAAAATCAGAAATAAGCACACACAGAAATCAGAGACCTTCAGCAACAGAGTGGGTATGAGGCTGCAGGGTATGAGGACCTGGAGACCTTTGGGAGAAAATGGGAATACAATATTCTTCATGATACAAGAGTACACAGGAGCAAAACTGACTACGTGAATTACAACATTCCTTGAGTTGCTTATTTGAGGAAGTAGATACTGAGTCAAAACTTGAAAATTTTCTTGTTTAGTACTTTTAAGGTACCACCTGACATGACAGAAATGCAACTTTTCTATCCAATGTTCTGCATTATCAACTTGATCCTGATTGTCTGATTAAGCCACACGCAATTACTAACATTTATCCACTTCCATAAACCTCCTTTCTGTGTGATCTTTAATGAATTCTATATCATTTTGAGATATAATTATTCAGAAATGTAACATAGGAGTAGTTTGTATTGCAGTATAAATTAGAAGAGACACTTTTTTAAAATTTGAACAAATGTTTACATCACTCATACCTTGAGAGGGTTCCTGTATCACCACTACAGAGAAATATCAAATCTATCTTCTGGTGCATTAAATTGTTGTGAAAGGACTGCTTCTTGATAACAATGACAATGCAGTGCCCATAAAAACTTCAATATAACATGAACGTTGCTTATAAACAGTATAAGAAGTTTGAATTTAACTTTGCACTATAAGCTAAATTTTGGAGGCATGATGAATCCAGCACCTGAATTAGAAGCCTCATGCATGAACCAATTAAAGCATACTATTATTATTTGGCAATTTTTTTTCCTCTTTTCCCCTAGCAATGAGGTGTAAGAATGATACTGCACCCTAATTTTGTTTTAATTTGTCAAATAACTTCGACTGATCTTTTGTGACTATTGTCTGGTATATTTCTCAATTACCCCCACAACATTTTCTCCAGAGAATGTCACACACATGCTCTTGTGCTTATGAAAAATGATTAGTGGTTAGTGAAAACAACTGTCTTATTAAAAAAAAAGGAACTCCTCTAAAAGGAGTTTGGAGGCTGCAGCAAGACTTAGAAGTCAACAAAGCTAACCACAAAGTCTCAGGTTGGTTGTATCATATAATTTTGTGAGTTACAGGCAAAAAAATGTTTTAATAAGTGCAGTGCAGGTGTTTCTTATGCACTTTTCTTGAACAGCTCTTCAATAATGATTTAATACATGCTATAATAAAGGAGCTTGTACATGGATCTAATACATTTTATTTTATTGCACTCCACTTTATCTCAACCAATTGCCATCCTACTTTATCTCAAATGATGGAACATTTTCTGCCTGTAAGCATGATAAAATCATTTCAGTGTTTCAAAGTGATAGTTAAGGAGTTCTAAGAATATAGATATGCTTTCTTTGTCTGTTTCTAGTCAATAAACAAATAATGATCTCTCACTGGTTAGATTACAGTGCATTGCAGCAGTATAGCCAGATTGCAATGTCAGCTCTATGCAGAGGGGATGCTCTACTAAAGCTAACCACTTTATCTCAAACAGTTCTCCAAACATTATCCAGAAAAGGAATTCTTCCTCTAAAGTGTCGCCTTCTTCAGAATTTCCTTTTTTTCCCCCTCCTTTTTTCCCTTCCTCTTTACATTTCTGTTTGGAAGATTTTTATTTCTTAGGATCTGGGGAGAGCTCTAGATGGCTTTCAGACTCATTAAAATTCTTTCTACCTAACTCCAAATGAAAATTGCACCTTTTTTTCTCTACATGTTCTTCCCACAAAGGCAATGTTTATACATGACATTGTTTTCTTCAGTCAAACTATCGATGTGATACTCCTTAACGATGTTCTTTGACGTCATATTTTTTTTTTAAAATCAATATGGTCATAACTGAGGATAACATCTCATTTCCCTTCTCATATTTTATTTTTTGAGTCACTGTGGATCACTCCTTTCTATTCTTCTTTGGAGGTGTTCCCCACATGTTCTCACATAAACAGATTAAATGGCATAGCAGCAGACATCAAATAACAGAGGTGGGACTAGCAGAGAGTAGTGATGTTCCAGCTGCCTCATACCAGCTACCCTGAGTACCAATGGCAGCTAACCACAATAAACCGGCAGTCTTCAAGTTTAATTTACTTTCCTTTTCAGTCCTCATTAAATCCTGGGCAGTTATCATTATCAAATAAGCTTGTTTAAAATTAATTCAGATATTTCTACATTATATTTCAGTCACTTATAGGGTTGATTGAAAATATAGTCTCAGTGCAGGCAATGTGTATTTGTTTTAATTTTACCATAATTCATTTTATTGCTATGTTTCCTTGAATTATGCTATACATTTGTATACTTCTGCTTCTTTTGTTTTCACTAGCTAAAAACTAATTTGCTTCTAGGTGCTAATGATAGCCAGGGAGCTCAGTAGAGATAAAGCTATGCCCGAATAAGTAAGATGAAAATTCAGAAATTACATTCTTCTTTCTTGTTTCTTGTGACGGGAAGGTAAGAACATAATATTTATAGATTGACTGGCATCAATTCCAATAAATACTATTTGTTTAAGAAACCTGCCTTTACTTAGAGTAAAATTGAAACACCTTTCTGTTCAATTTCTTCAACTTAAAAAAATGTGTCATATAATTTCCCTCCTGGTCACATCTTCAGCTCTCATTCAGGCATTTTCAGCAGTTTACTAGTAGTCATATTCTAATACTAAATACAACAAACTGGAAGATCCCAAGCGCATTTTAATGATGTGTTATAGACATTAAATACACAATCGTTATATTAAGGGTTACATTTTATTTTTGCTTTATTGCCATATCCCAGAGTAGGGGAGAAGGGACATGGGAGCAATAAAATTTTCCAAAATTTATATTCAGAAATTGAAACATATGTGAATTTCATAACAGCTTAGCTGATTTTTTCCTTTTCCACGTCATTATCTACAGCCCACAAGGAAAGAAAACAGGAGTACCAACATACGATAAGCACTTCAATCTCATTAATTTTTGGTCCAAATAGAATATAGATACTCCAGGTAGCTTGAAAGACTCTATTCTAACAAGACTTCCAGTTCAGTATTTTTGGTCCCAATGTATTCATATGAACATCCTACAATTTGTCTGTCAGTGAGAACTGCTAAAATGCTTGAACAACTGAATTTAGTCACCACTATATTAACCCTAGTTCTCTGTGGCATCACTTTTCAGTGTTTGCTTTCTTTTATAATGGACAAAAGAAATCTACTTGCAAAAAAAAAGTAAAAGGCTTGTATAACGCTGAGGATGAGGTGAAGCCACTGGATATAAATTATGCCTCTTACTAAGAATAACTTACTTCCTCGTAACAGCTTTTACAGTATGGGACAATATTATTTACAAAGCATCTCACCTTAAACCTGGAAATAATTTTAATGATAATTAAAATGCACGTTGCGCATTTTAGATTACTTTTGATATCCAGCTTATGAAAACAAATCTTTTGCTTTTTCTTTTCCCTTTGCAGTGTCAAGAAATTGTGCTGATGTGGGACGCACCAGATGAGTTCTCTGCACTGATCTGACTTGAAATAAAATTTAATAAAGCTGTACATGCAGTTGTCAGTAATGCTGGGCAGGACCAATCAAACTAACAGATTATCATTCTGGGCAACAAAAGGCAAGTAAAATTCTGCAGGGTTTATGAAAGAATATGATAATTTTGACTGACAAAATTTATGCTGTATGTCTCTGATTTGTTGTCTAATCCCTCAAGTACATTTACTTTTCCCAAGAGTTATATTTTCTTTGTGAGGTCTAATTCCATCAGAACAGGGCTGCCTTTTAATACAAGTAGACTCTTGCTTATGTCAAGAGTAGCAAAAATGTTTCCTTTAGATGAAAATGCACTCTTGTACCAGTAGTTTTATTTCCAAACCCTGCCTGTGCTGATGTCCACAAATGCAGGCTCCCTGTTCATGAGGTTTCATCCCCTCTGGGCTGCTGAAGGGGCAAAGGTAGTGCTGGCAGCTCAGGGCTCTGTGGCTACTTGTGGACAACCAGGACAGGTTGGACAGATGGTAGCCGTGAAGCTCACCTCCCTGTGCATTGTTGCCTGTCAGATAGCAGCAAGCAACAAGATTGCTGGTAACTATGTCTTGCAAATGAAATCGGTAATCAATATTTGAAAAGTAAGAAAGATCTCTATTTCTGCCCTAAAGCTGGAGATATCTTTTCCAAGAAAGGATGGCACACAAACAGCTGGTGCTGTATAAATGAGTGGATAAAGCAGCAGGTACAGAAACAAGCAGCTGTCAGCTGGATTGCTCTAAAGCTGACATGTTTTGTCAAAACAGAGGGCTATTCTGCTAGGGGCTGATATGTTTGAGTGTGTTTGTACTTCATTGTGTCAGTCCTTTTGTTCCCTAAACCTTGCTTTGGATTACCAAATGTGAGAAATGGTGAATCAATTCCCTATTTGACTATGATCAAATTAAAGGAAAGAAAGGGAGCAGGTGGGAAAAATGGAACAGACAGGCTGAGAATGGAAAAGATATCATGATTGTTACTCTTGGAAGTAGCAATTCCTTTAGCTTTAAAGGATAGAGAGTTCCAGTCTCCCTCAGTTTGAACAACAGTATTTAAACCTACTTCTCACTTTTCTAAAGTGAATAAATATTTCACAATGGAGAAGGGGAGTTCATGTCTCACGTTTCCCACTTTCTCACCTCCTACGCAAGAGTATGTAAAACTTGGGGAGGAGGAGATTGATAAAACCACCTTAATAGTGGTAATGATCAAAATTTTGGGCTCTGCTTGCAGTACTATTCATGGATTTTACACATGTCCAGATTTTTAGCATAGCTTGTATTGTAAATTACAGTGTAATCACAGTACATTTTATTGTACAATATTTTATGTTGGGAGTAAATACTCAACCTTCAACCATTCAGAAAAATAGATTTGATTTTCTTTTTATTTCTATTTTGAATTAACATAGTCAACAACACTGAGAAAATTATATTCTTCACAATAAAATTTTATAGAAGCTGACAGAAATTTAGAACATTTCAAAATTAATGTTTCTTGCCATGTCAGTTATGAAGAACACATTCGTATCTTATACAGCAAATTTATGCCATAACTGTGGTCATCAGAAATTGATTTTCCAAAGAAAATTTGGAGAAGAGCATTTCTTATAAGCAGAAATGTTATATTCAAGCAGAAAGTACTCATCTCCTGGTTGTTATTAACAGCTAATTGATGTGATGTCAGAAAACTGCTTATCAATCTCAAAGAAA
Source organism: Illadopsis cleaveri (assembly GCA_013399915.1). Classification (NCBI taxonomy): domain Eukaryota; kingdom Metazoa; phylum Chordata; class Aves; order Passeriformes; family Timaliidae; genus Illadopsis; species Illadopsis cleaveri. The sequence continues at coordinate 925,986 of VXBB01009758.1, forward strand.
TAGTAGGATATGGGATCTCTCCTGTAAGGCTAAAAATATACAGGAAAACCAACATTCCCTGTGTAATCCAGTAGTACATAACCATTACAGTATATTTCCCTTGCCTTCATTTCCTGTTGTTATTTTGGTTTGTTCATTAGTGATTTTAGATTAGAAGAGTGACTGTCAAAAGTTTTGGAGTAATTCTTCAGGGTTTTAAATTATACAGGATAGTTTTCTCAGACCTCCAAACCGTTTGGCTATTCTTGATTCTGGCGAACATTACAGATGCTTATCAATTGACTTAAGAGCCTGTAAAAAGGATGTGTTTTACAATAAAGAAGAAGCTGGAGTAATGAGAAAAAGGCTAAACAGGAGAAGAAATAATTTCCCAGGCAGTTAACAACATATGGTGATTTCTACTGGGAAATGCCAGTAAGGATTCAGAGAATGAGTACTGTATTATGGGGCTTTTAAAATCTGATGGCAGCACCAACATCTCTCAGAAAATGGATGTTGATCTCAATGTTTTAATAGAGACTGGACAGCAAAATTGAAAACAATGAACAATGTATCAATAACTTTGAAATAGTAGTCACCCTGTCCATCTGAATGCAAAGATTTGCTGGAGAAGGCAAAGAAATGATGCGAAATGATCAAGAGACTAAAGGAAATGTTTGAATGGATTTCTCCTGCTCAAAATCTAGTGATGGACACAATCCCAACAATTTAGGGACTATAGATGAAAACACAGTATTGAGTCTCCAGATCCTGCACATTTTGCTTTGAAAGTAGAACTCATTCTGATGAGTTCCAGCAGCTCAGGGACTGATCTGACTTGGTGCAAACCAAAGCAGAGGCAACTCCACCTCTGTGTGTGGCATTAGCATTAGTAGGAGCCTGGGTTCTCCTCTTTCTATCCACCGTGGGTTTCCAGTCTCAATGATATCAAAAGTGGCATAACAGCTTCCATATCAATTCCAAAATTATACTTTTTTTGAACTGAAGTGAATAACATTTTCAGAATAGAACATGCCAGATTTAAAAAATTGATCTCACTGGAAAGCTTATAAGAACTCTTTAAGAGCAATCTTCCCTAATGTGTGCCAACTATCTGGTGTCTTTGTCCTTCCAGTTTACTTGAGGTAAAAAGATATAATTAAGGCAATTGTTCCAGTGAAAACGACAAGCTTTCTGAAATATTGTCACATAGTTTCCAAGTGCAGAAACAGTGCTGTTAGTTTGTAATTGCAGTGTTCATATTCAGCACATGATATTACAGAGGATCCCAAATGATCATGATGAGTGACACAGAGTCTAACTGGAGGCCTGTCACTAGTGGTGTCCCCCAAGGTTCAGTACTTGGCCCTGTATTTGACTTACCCATCAGTGGCTTGGATGAAGTGACAGATGCCCCCTCAGCAAGTTCACTGGTGACACAAAGCTGGGAGGAATGGCCCAGAGAGCTGTGCAGCCCTTCAGAGGGATCCTGACAGGCTGGAGAGATGGNGAGGATGGAGCCAGACTCTTCTTGGTGGTCATGAGCAATAGGACAAAGGCAATGGACAGAAAGTGATCCCCCTGAATATGAGGAAGAACTTCACTGCGCAATTGACCATGCACTAGGACAGATTGTCCAGAGAAGTTGTGGAGTCTCCCTGACTGGAAGTATTCAAGAACCATCTGGATGGAACTCTGGGCAATGCTGTCTAGGATGACCCTGCTTGAGCAGGGAGGTTGGACAAGGTGACCCACTGTGGTCNTAACAAGCTGTCCATGTGTCAGCAGAGTGACCTGGGGGCCAAGGAGACCAAAGGTATCCTGGGGTGCATTAGGAAGAGCATTGCCAGCAGGTCAAGGGAGGTGATCCTGCCCCTCTATTCAGCCCTGGTGAGGCCACGTCTGGAGTGCTGTGTCCAGTTCTGGGCTCCTCAGGACAAGAGAGATGTGGAGCTCCTGGAGCAGGTCCAGCAGAGGGCAACAAAGTTGATTAAAAAAAAACTTATGAGGAAAGGCTGAGCGAGCTGGGCCTGCTAGAGACAACTGAGAGGGGATCTCATCAATATTAATAACTATCTGAAGGGAGGATTTCAAGAGGATGGAGCCAGACTCTTCTTGGTGGTCATGAGCAATAGGACAAAGGCAATGGACAGAAAGTGATCCCCCTGAATATGAGGAAGAACTTCACTGCGCAATTGACCATGCACTAGGACAGATTGTCCAGAGAAGTTGTGGAGTCTCCCTGACTGGAAGTATTCAAGAACCATCTGGATGGAACTCTGGGCAATGTTGTCTAGGATGACCCTGCTTGAGCAGGGAGGTTGGACAAGGTGACCCACTGTGGTCCTTTTCAACCCATTCTGTGATTCTGTGATTCCTGTGCTCTATTAATTCTCATTTGTAGCCTCTTAAATACACCAAATATTCCTCCTAAACAAGAAATGAAGATATTAATCATTAAAACTAAACATCCATGTGTGACTTCTAGTTCTTTTCAGGTGAGAGTTTCATTTATTTTTATAAAATAGGAATTTACTTGCAATTCTGTATTCTTTTCTCTCTTTTATAGAGGATATTTATTTTTCATGCTGTAAGAAACTGCTCGCTTTATTTTCACTTAGGTAATCTGCCATTCCCTGAAAACTGTAGTGTTTGCAGTTATCTGAGTTCTGCTTTGACTTTAATGCTCTTCCAGGTACAGTAGCTTCACCTTACCTTCTTTGAGGTAGGAGTCATCTCATTGATTGTCTTGAGTAAAAGGAAATGGCTCATGCATCTTTCGTACATTATAACAAATGTCCTTTTGCATTATAATTGAATGGTGATTGTTGTGTTCAATCAATGAGAAAGGTTAAGGGAGCTTCTCTGCCAGCATTTTTAATGGAGAAGTCGATTAAGATTCAGTTTAATCATTCTGGCTGCTTCAGAATTAAAGCAACAAAGACCATCAATGGCACTATAATTACCAGTCTTTCTGTAAGTTTACACTGCCATTTAAGCAGCCATAAATTTTCTTATAATGCACAATGTGACCAGGTTAACTTGCTTTGTTTGTAATGCAAAATATTTCCCTTAATTGCATTGTGGATAAGAAATAGTTGTGATGAAGTATATATAATGCAGCCTAATAGAAAATAGAAAAAAGGAAAACGAAATCCAACCACTCTGTAGAGTCTGACTGAGGTGAATCAGCCTGATAGCTTGTGTTAAATAGTTTAAAGTCATGGCCTTAACCTTGGGACACTGGAGACATATTTTACTTCATTGAACATGGAGACTAGCATCACTCCCAGGTGAGTAAAAAGGGTCAAATATATTATTCTAATCCCTGTTCCAAACAGAGAAAAGGTCATTATACACTACCTATTGCATGCTGCCAAAGAGTGAAAAATTCACACTGGGGACATGGGTGCAAATCTATTTTAGACATGGCCTTTAAAATGTTACTGAAATGAATGATTATGTGATTTTGAACAAGGAAAAAAAATCTTGAAATTGATCTCGTTTATTAATTAGTTTGAGCTTATAAAGGTCTTACTATAAATAGCTGGAAGACCAGAAGAAATTGCTCATTTCAAAAGAGAGTGAGGCTATTAAAAAAATTGTTTTCTTGTAAAATTAATACCTATAGGTATAGTTATCCATTTAATAAATGAATCTGAATATAAGGTGACAGGACATCTTGATTTTCCAGCTCTTCCAGTAAATTAGACACACAGGACACAAGATGCTTTCGCTATTTTTCTTCCCTCTTTTTTTTTTTTTTTTTTTTTTCTTTCATTTTCTCTTTCGGAATTTCAATCAAAAGGCATTGAGGACATTTTTCCTCCATAGAGAAGGACAAGCTTTGATCAAACTTTTCACTAACTCAGAAACCTGCTTTCCCCATGCAGAAGCACTATTTCCAGACCTCATGGAATCAGAATGGTTTGGGTTGGAAGGGACCTTAAAGATCATCTAGTTCCAATTCTCTGCCATTGGCAGGGACAACTTCCACTAGACCAGGCTGCTCAAAGCCTCATCCAACCTGGTCTTGATGGGTCCATGTAATAGAGAAAAATAACTATTTCTCCTATCTGTACAGGTAGGTAGAAGCTTTTTTCCCTCCCTGCAAACTCATATTTTAATGAAAGCTCTACTTTCAGAGTGAACAAATTAAATTTTTATGTCATATTATCTAGCAAAGCCATTTGTAATGTTGCAGGAAGACCAGAAACAGTTAAGTTAGTTCCATATTGGAATCACCTGGATTCAGCCTCAAATGGCAGTTTCAGAGAAATGAATTGTGGCTCATCTAAAAGGAAAAATTCATTCATGGTGATTCAAAATATACTACTGTAATTTTTTCCTATCTACTTTTATAACTCTTTATTTCTATTAATACCATTTTTATATCTTATAGTTGTGCATTTTAACTAAAGATTAATTGTATTGTGCCCATAGCTTGTAAGTTGTTTTTGTCCTACAAGAGGTTTCTTTTCCTTTTCAGTAGATCATAAACTAGTTAGAGAGAATCATCTGACTAACAACAGTTACTGAATGATAATTAAAACAAATTAAAATATCATATCACACAAAAATTATTCAGTGCACAACTCCTGAGCTTGCTATTTCCTGCATAATTTAATCTTCTTGGAAAGCTGGGCTTCGAGGTGCAATCAAAGATATTGATATACACAAATCTGGATCTCTTACTGGCTGTAAAACTTCATGTACACATGGTAGTAAGGTACTGTTCTTTAATGTATTTCTGTATCAAGCCAGCTCTTTCTGTTGCAGGAAATTATGAAAACCACTAAAGAAGACAATTTAAAAATCTAATTCCTTAAATCTGTCTCCAAAGAGGTAAAGACAAACATGTAAATCAGCTGTTTATGAAACATTCATGTTTGAATTTAAAAGCCATATCAGCATACAGTGAGCATCACTGATACTAAGTCAGAAGCTTAATCCTCTAAAGAAAACAAAACTCATACAGTGTGTAGGCAGCCTGGCATAGTTCCTCCAGATTTCATACATGCGAATTAGGGTGCGGAGGCTATACTTAATTTAAAAATAAGATTGACTAATCTATTTGAGTGCTTACTGCCTTGTAAGCAGAGAAAAGAGTTGCATGCCAGAATGGAAATCATATGGGCCGGGAATTCCCCTTCTGTTGACCACAGAAGGTATAGGCATAATCCATCAAGAACAGAATGCATGCCATACTTTGTTCATTAGCATTTAAAGAGGCTGTTTGGCATCAGACAACAAATACTATTCTTGCAAGAACTTGGCAGCGGACTGTTTGTCAGTTAATGACAATCCACAGCTTTTTCAAGGAAATACTAAATGTTCCCAGGGTTATTTCTGAATTCTTTTCAGCATTAAGCTTGAAGTGGGGCTAACACATTTGTATAGCAGTGACCAACTTCCAAGAGAAAACATCAGTTCTGAACCTGAAATTGAAACAGATTTGTTGGCAACACATCAACAAATTGTGATGGAATTACAGAATGTGTGATATCACATTATCTTATCTTTACATTTATGCATTTCCTAAAATACACCAGTGTGTTTAGCATCTTCATAAGTCTTGAAAATGATGCATGCAATTTAGGACTTGGATATCAATACAGAGGGTATGATAAAACACAAAGAGAAAGAAATATTAAAAAAAATTAAAATCCCAAAGCTTTTTTAGCATTAATTATCAGTGGGGGTGAGGGGGTGTTGTTAATTGCTCTATCTATCTTTTCTCTCTCTCTTTCTCTCTTTTTTTGGTCATAGTTGGAAACAAATTACAAAGCCCAAATGTAAGTCTGATGCACAGCTGTGATGCTACAAGTTAAGCTATCTTGTAAGTGCTGTAGATTTTATTCTTTCCTTCTATTGTAAAGGCAGAAAATACTTGCTATCTCAGGAGGAAGATTTTTGTTTTTACCATTCCATACAACAAAGCTGGAGGTTACTGCTACCTTTCCTTTTTCTCCCTTTTTTTTTTTTTTCCCTTAAATATCCAGTTAGAGACTATTCCCAATTAAAGCAATATGTTAAGCAATGAAGTAATCTAGAAGCTGACAGAGTCGATCTTATTCAGCTTGAATTTCAAGCTTCACTGCTAAAGTTGCATATAGATTTTAAATTGAAAATGTACTGCTCTCAGTCTTGAAGATACCTCTGATGGAAACCTTCCTGGGAGGCTGTCAATAAATTATATTTACATACACTTGAAGATACTTTCACATAGAACAGGTCCTGGAAAAAAGTCTGAGGGTAAATGAGGTCATGTTCTAGCATCAGCAAACTTTTCTTTCACAAGTTTCATTTACCATGAAAATTACTTAATAAGTACACAACTGGATCCTGTATCCCAGGAGGAATAGGATTGCTGAAGAGGGGTGATAGCAGACCATTCCTGAATTAAATGACTCAGTGATTTTCTACAATATAAATATGGGTTGCTTACAGTTCGGGAAGCATGTGGACAGTGAGAAAAGAAAATGTGATTATCAGAGATACTACCTAACCTTGCATTCCATGTTCTTTGCTTCATGCAGAGAACAGCAGAAAAATCAAGGTAGTGTTTTTACATGCCGGAAGTTGGAATGCAACTGACAAAGGATCATTATGATATACACCAACATTCAGATTACTGGCATAACATAAATTACTCTCCTGTTTCTTGCTGATGGTGTAATTGTGTTAGTCACATTTAGTTAGCACATGCTGCAATCAAACTTTAATCTACTATAAGAGTGGTATCCTATGGTCAGCCTCATTGCAAGGGCTGTGGGACAGGATGAGCCAACTGAGAAGTTAGAATCCCCATTAGCTCACAAGATAAGACAACTGTGCATGAGAAACCATACCATACCAGTGTATCAGCAAAACAGAGATGAAGTCATACTTGGGAAAATATGAAGTATGGGTCACTCTGCTGGTGCCTGGAGCTTGGATGGTGGATTTGTTCCTGGTTCTGCTATGGACTTCCTGTGCTCTCTTGGTAGACTAGGAGTTTTCCCATAATCTTGCAGAAATAACAGGTCTTCACTTCTTCACACACATATGGAGGATAAGGACTCTAAAGACTGAGAGACACATAGATTTATGATTCTGCAGAGCATGGATATTCATAAAATATATAGAAAAACAAGTCATTATGAATAAATCAGAACAAAAAAAGATTAGAGATAAAGCACATGAAGCTATACAGTCAGAATGGGTGGAATTCAGCTAGCTACACCTTAAATCTCTAACCTTGTCCTAACTTTTCTTTATGATGAATGGAGAACTATAGTCACCTCTAGAGCACGGTCCATCTAACTAAACACAGAGTCTCCTTTGGAATAAGATGTTTTGCTCTACTGCTCTCCACTGACTATAAAGAGCCTACAATCATTAGCTCACTTCTGGACGTCCACACTTAGATGGATCCAGTCCTCAAACAGTAGGAGAACATGGAACACTCTCCACATGCAAGAGCTTCTTTTTGGCAGCATTTTGTTACTGCAGTGTGTTTTGTAAGTCAGATTGGTGAGCAGTGTGAAACTGGATAAGGCCTCAGTCTTGAGCAGCGTTTCAGGCTCTGGGATGTGCAGTGTGGAATTTGAGGATCAAAAGGGAAAGAGGTATAAATCCTTCATATGTTGTCTGCCAGAAAAAGCAGCACTGTTAATGCATACTGTTATGGAAATAAAGTTCTACATTTTTGTATACATCCTTTTTGGCCCCTGCAATTAACAACAAAATCATTATTTAATGTTAATAAGAGTCTGATCCTGCACATGTCAAGGTGAGAAAGAGTAGAAGTATATTATGCAGAATGATTGGCAATCATAGGCTGAGGTAGACTGATCATCCAATTAAATCATAGAATATTAAAAAGGTCAAAGTAATATACATCTAGACTAATTAATAGACAATGAAATAAAATTCTAATTCTCACTCTTCAGTACAGTCCAGTCCTGAAAACAAAGTATCTACTTTATTTATGAAAGTAGTTCCTTTGACATCAGGGTACTTCATAAGGGCATGTGGTTCCTTGCCTATGGATTACCTTGCACGATCAGTGTCTAAGACTTTAGTTCTACTATACTGTTCAGGTAGTTTTACTAGAATACTTAATTTTTTTCATTCCTTATCTGCATTTTATAAGGAAGCTCATATAATCCTTTTTGTCTTCATGAACAGTAGATAAAGATTCAACCCTTTAAAACTTCATTAATATGTTGTCCTAATGATATCAAAGATATAGTATAATTCAAACGTCAGTTCTATGTCTGTCTGCTGTGGTTTATGTGGATTTCTATTAATATTTAATTTGGTTCATTACCTTATTTATTATGTGTTGGTTAAAGGAATTCGAAGATGGAGGTGCTGTGTTAACATAAAAGTCTCCTCACACTGAAGCAGGAACCAAATATGATGCATGCACAATAATGTTGGGACTTTGTTTATAATAAACATTTTAAATGACTGACTTTTTCTCTACTAATACTCTAAGTAGGATGATCTATGAGATTTCTAATTTATTCTTGTTTAAAATTTAACCATGCTTTTTTAAAGCATATCAATTTTGTTAATACCATGTAATTAAAACATGTCAGTGCACAGCAAGTTTTAGTCTAAATTAATGACTATGAGAATTATTTTAATTAAATAACCAATTATAGAAAAATCGCAAGCATGAGAGCTGACATTTAAATGAATTTCATTTAAATTGCTTCTTAACATTGTCCCATCTAGGACACTAATGCAAAATGAACTATTGTATCAACATAGATTATCACTATTTTTGTATGCACATAATGTATTCATATTCAATCACTGGAACAGAGCTGAATATTTTGTATTGATCTGAAATGTCTATGATCAAAATACGACAGAATAAGCTGAAATAAAAACAAAAAATGCCCTGTAGTACTGTGACACAGTACAGCTGCATTTCTCATTTGCACACATATATTTTCATATTTCAGTTCTTCGTTCACTTATAAATTCTATTTTCCATTTAATGCAGGGAGAACTTCTAAAATTGCTGAGTTTTCAAGTGGCTTTTTAAATTCTGTCTCGCTTGTAAATACACATGAAAAATTATGATGGGCTGGCTCTTCAGTTTTCATTTTGGATTTTAAAAAGATCTGTTAAAAACATTTGCAGGAGTACATTTTGCTCACTATTAACTGGAAAGGATAACCTACATAGTTAACTAAATTACTCTTCTGCACTGCACAAATTGTTACTGCATTTGTCTAACAATCACATTCGATTTAATCAGATGCACAGCGCAAACTGTGCCAGGAAACTCCTGAAGCTATATTTAAAAGTGAGTAACAGGGTAATACATTGCAAAATTATTCTTCTCTACTGTAGCTTTAAAGATGTTACAGGAAAAGGAGAAAAAAGAATCCTGCATTTTTGTTCATTGATTAACCAGTAATGTTATGTATAAATAATGTATCTGACAGTATGGCAGCCCACTTGGGACATTGTGCCATTTACTACAAAATAGGATGCAACATGCAACTGAGCAGCAAGAACAAATTAAACATCTTTCCTCGGTAACTTCAGCATTTTTATTAGGTGGTAAACATCACAGTGAGAAGAAAAGCAGATGTAGATATTTCAACAATATTAACCTCAATCTAAGTAGAGACACAAAATAATATTTATACATTCCAAAAAATGCTTAACCTGTGTAAGAAATGTGTTCACCTGATCTCTTTATGTTTTGTGGAAATCCTGTGGAAACCAGTTGATATAGCCATGGTATAAAACCAGAATTTTGTTCCAGAGTATTGCAACTGAATTCAGGGAAGTATTATGTATAATTTTCTCTTGTTAACTTGTAACACAGTGATATCACTGCAGTATTTACTGAAGAATTTGCAAATTTTCTTCTTAAAACTACTGTCTTTGTGATGTACTGGTATTCTAAGTCAAATTAAATTAATATATTAGAACTTGCTATTGTTATTATTTTTTTGTAAAGGAGGAAAACAAGAAATTATTTCATCTGGTAAAGGTTGACTTCACAATCAGATATTTATCTCCATGTTCATACATGATCATTTTTCATTAAATTATTTTCCCCAAAACAAATACAAAAACAAAAACAAAACAGCAAAAAAACCCAAACCAACAACAAAAAAACTTTATCAAAATAAAAATCTTGAACAGCAATTTTACATAGTTGTCACTATGAAAACAATGAAATTTGTAAAAACAATGGTATTTGTACTCTTAAATTATTCCACAGGAGTTAGGTAGACAAGTCTTAATAAGAAATACTGTGAGATGTCAGCCCAGCTCCCTTTGCCGACTGTGGAATTTCCAATCACTGCATTAAATATTGTTAAATGGAACAAATGAGTATTTTTCAACATGATTCAATACCCTAGACCTCGAATTTGTAACTGTTATCACTAAATCACGTGATCACTAAATCAAAATATCTTTCTGTGTATTGAGCTAAATACCCAATTTAGACTCTCGACTCGTTGTCCTTTTCACATACTGCAAAAGCTGCAACAGTTTATTTCACATCTACAGAATAATTAATCTAATATCCCCTCATACTTAATAGTTACAGTGGTTAATGTTTATACCTGGGGTAATTCCCATTGCACAGTGAAGAGGATTATCCACTTGATTAAAAATAAATCTTTTCACCCCTGCACTTGAATCTGTACCTCCCTGGGGAAGCTGACCCTAATTTCTCTCTTGCTGTACCTCATTCGACAAGTGATGATACCATTTTGCATGGCCAATATTGCATATAACATTGGGCTTTAAACAGGACAGTAATTCAGTCAGGGTTTTTTTTTCCAGGTCCATCTGGGAGCAAATTCTTGTTACTCAGTTGTTGTTGCTAAAACCTGAAATTCATCATTTATTTCCCAAAGTTGCAGCTCATGAGATGTGGCAGTTGTTTTTATCTCAGAACATGTAATAAGCTCAGCTGGAATGGTAGTAACTGGAGATGTAACAAATGGAAAACAGTTGCTCACAGACTAACATCCAATCTGAGGTATTGAGGATTAGGGAAAGAGAAAGACAAAAAGTCAGGGACTGAAGAGACAAAGGGCGAGGTTTATCAGGCTGATTTCAGCCTCCAAAGAGATTGGCACCTGAACTGGAATTCACAATGATTGTCATTCTTTGTCATCTGTTGAAGAGCCATGCTAAATATCTCTGTGAATTCTGACCCAAAAGTTGCACAGGTGCCTAAGCAGGCTGGGAAAGTAATTTGTGTGCAAGCAAGCTCCTAATTGTGACTCACCAGCCCTGTAAATTTTCAAATGATTTGTTGTACCTGGCTGCATATACTTATTTTTTATATTCTGTTTGGTTGTAAATGCTAGACTATGTCAAATGGACACATGCTTAAGGTGACTCAAAGGAAAGGCAGCTTCACGCTCAACTGATAGGTTGCCTGTGAGTCATAGATGTCTGCTTCACAAACAGTTGTATGCTTTGACTTTGATTTGTTACTCTTTTCTTTTTCTTATTACCAGACCCAACAGCTCTGGGGGAGTAAGCTGGATGCCAGTCAATCTCATATGTCATCAGCAAAGCTATTCTATCTCCAAGTTTCCCTCTCAAATGCCAAATGCCTCCTTTATTTGTACTTTCACAAACCTGCTGGAGACAAGGTGTCTACTCAATTGTAACAATTTGGCCTGAGAAAACTTAACTGTTGACAGTGATTTTCAGATCCCAGTACAAGGTTTTCACTGCTGGCAGTTAAAACGAAAAACATTTTTATACCCAGTCTGAGTAAAACTAATGCAAACTCAGAGACAGAGCAAACAGAGAACTCTACCGTGCATTTTTGCAATACTTCATTTCAGAACTAGTTCCTCCTCATCAACAAAAGTAGCTCTATAAATCAGTCCAGGATGAGCATTTGCCACATGATGATTCATAAATCTTTGAGGAATGCTCTGCAGAAGGATCTGGACAGGCTGGATCGACGGGCCCAGACCAACTATATGAGGTCAGAAGAACCCCATGCAGTGCTACAGTCTGGGGGCAGAGTGACTGGAGAGCTACCCAGTAGAAAAGAACCTGAGGATCTTGGTGGACAGTGGCTGAATATGAGCTAGTCTGTGCCCAGGTGGCCAAGAAGGCCAGTGGCATCCTGGCCTGTATCAGCTACAGTGTGGCCAGCAGGACCAGGGCAGTAATTGTCCACCTGTGCTCAGCACTGATGAGACCACACCTTTAATGCTGTGTCAGTTCTGGACCACTCACTGCAAGAAGGACACTGAGGGGCTGGAGTGTGTCCAGAGAAGGTCAACAAAACTGGTGAAGGGTGTGTAGCACAAGTCCTGTGAGTAAAAGTTGAGTGAGCTGCGGTTGTTTAGCCTGGAGAAAAGGAGGTTCAGGAGTGACTTTATCACTCTCTACAACTGCCTGAAAGGAGGTCAGGGGTTCAGTCTCTACTCCCAGGCAAGCGGCTACAGGACAAGAGGACATTGTCTGTAGCTGCATCAGTGGAGGTTCAGGCTGGAAATCAGGAGGAATTTCTTCACAGAAAGGGTTATTAAACATTGTAATGAACTGCATAGGGAAATGGTGGAGTCACTATTCCTGGAGGTGCTCAAGAAATGACTGGACATGGCACTCAGTGCCATGGTCTATTTGATAATGTGGTGGTCAGCTGAAAGTTGGACTTGATGATCTCAGCTTGTCCAACATAAATTGTTCTGCAATTCCATGATTTGTAGTAGACTTAAGCAAACTTTCTAAAGAGTCTGGTAAACTTCCTAAAGAGTCTGAAGAAAGCTAGGGAATGTGCTCTGTATTTGCATCAAGGAAATTCTTTGCCCACTGAAAGGACAAATCTAGGCATAACGACAGATGAGAAAGCATTCACAATATACTATTCCAGTAGATAATTATGGTAACAAATCAGGGCAAATTTTCTCTTGAATAAAGATTACTTCCTCAGTTTTATTGCCCAGCTCTGCTAGAAGCTCATACATAATGTAGTGATGGATGCTATGTAAGAGTTCAAGACAGAACACCAACAGCACTAACTTCTGCATGGCTTTCTTCTACCTAACAGTTTAGACCACATTGAACAGAATTTCTTGTACATATGCAATCTTGCATAAGTGCCCGGGGGTGCAATCTTGACAACCTTAGTAAACTCTAAAGGATGTCCCAACTAAACGGTGAGCACCAGTGCTCAGATTCATCTTACAGAGAGTGAAGAGTGATATGGACAGTTTTACAGCAGTATTTGAACTGCATTTGAGTTTGTGAGGGGAAGGAAAATCATGCCATCTCCTGGTTTATATGCTATTCAGTCAGTTACCTACGTGCTCACTACTAATACACTCACATCTCAACTGTTGTAACTGTTTCATGTCTAGATTACTCCAAACACAGATTTTCGGTCAACTATTGAGGGAGTAATTTCATAATTTCTAGATGACCTGCAGAATATATTTTAGTAAGGATACCCAAAACTAATACAGAAAACTGAAGTGATAAGAGAAATACAAAAGGTCCTTGTGAAGCTCTCCCTTAGAAAAGGACACTGTGCTTCACAACTGAATTTGTCTACCTTCAGGTTTCTGCTATTGGATCTTTTTTCTGTCTCTCTTCTCTTTCCTTTCCTGCTGTATTAAGAATCTTTTCTGCTTGCAAAAGCCTTCTCTCCAAAGGAGATACATGTTCATTACAGCCATGTTGAGTATTTCTCTTCTAAGGAAATGAAGTAACTTGAGCTCTTTAAGTTTACCACTCTTCAACTTAATCTCTTTTCAGAACTTCTCTCAGATTTCTCTTGCAACTGTCAAGTGTGACAGAAAAACTGGGCACATTATCCCTCTATTACATTTTTTTCAATGTAACTAAAAGATTGCCACTTGCTTCTCAGCACCCTACTTCTGAAATGTTTGGGGATTTCATGCTCAGATGAACCTCATGACATCCTCTATCCCTCAGCTGGAAGCTCCTGCCTCCTGTTCCTGAAGCACAGCTGCTCATCATGCATATGATCCTGTTTTGTATATGGAGTAAAATAAGGCTGCCAATTACTGTCTTCTGGCCCAGGCACAACAACACATCAGCTGTTGCAACAGTGTCATGAAAATTATATGAGAACTCTCCAGATTAGCTCTCAAATTATCACAATGGAAGGCAGTGATAATTCACAGAACCATAGAATAACTCAAACTGAAAGAGATCCATAAAGATCATCAAGTCCAACTCCCTGCTCTAACCTCCAATACTTTTTCAGTCACAGGACACAATTTGTTTTCATTTAAGTGTGACCCTTCTGCTCTTTTCTAGGTGAAATAGGTTTGCACTTGACTCTACTAAACAGAGTTAGCTCTGTAAGAAATTACTATATACTAAACAACTTTAGGGCAGGGCTTATTATTACTGTCACTGGTATAGTCTACAGGAAAAGCATATGGTAGTAGTTTGGGTTTGTCTAAATGTATAAGAAAATATACTCTCTTTATTGCTCCCATCTCAGTTAATGGTAAATTATTATCTGTTCATTCATTACTCTTTTATTACTTCATCTTATTTTTGTTGCAAGTAATAAGAATCCTGCCAAGAAGACTTTAAACAGAGAGATAGACTCTTATCTACATATTTATTCACCCTAAACAAGAGTTTTGCCTGTCAACTTGAACATGTACTTTGGTCTTAAATTAAGACCTTGATAGAAAATGGAAAATAAAGATATTTCAAGAATACCATATGTTATAAAAACAATCCTGTAGCCTAAATTCATTCTATGTAACTTGACACCAAATACATAAAACAAAGAGAAAGAAGTAGTCACTTCACACATGGCCATTCAAACTTTAGATAAGCTGAATTGTTGTATTTGCAGAGGCAAAAGAGAAATGTTCTTAGAATTTCTTCTGCTGGTCGAGCTGAAGAATTAATGACAGTTGGCAAAAAACAAGTGGCAACAGAAGAAGTAAGAAGGTACCATAAAGCATTAAGAAGAAAGCGAGGTCAATATGCTTTCCACATTTGGAAACCATTGGAGCAGGCAATTACAGAGACAGCAAAGGCAATTTCAGCTTCCAGTCTTATGTCAAACTAAAAAGCAGGATTTGAACAGAAAATGAGTAGGCGAGAAGTTAGTGGTATTTTAGGTGTAAGTCCATCTGCTGAAAAGTTCAAAGTCAGCCCAAAGAAAATCATGCTTTTGAATCATCATGATAATGGCAGATCACCTTACTTAGCAACAAAAATAAATTGAGCAAAAGATTTTTTGGAATCCAGAAGCAAAAACTGAAATCCGTAGCCTTGGATCATAGGACATTCAGCAAATGAATTGGAAAACAACTTTCATATCCACTTGCTCTGCACAGCTTCTTATCACTGCACTGATTGTTCCAATCTATTGTCATAGATAAAAAATTAAGATTATTTAAAAGCAAACTGAAATCTTTTGTGGATCTATAAAGTTATGTGCAGTTATGCTCCTGCGAGAAGCAGGGAGTTGGAGTCAGTGATCCTTATTGGTCCCTTTTAACCTGAGATATTCCGTGATCCGATTATTCTATTAATTGACCTCCTAATTATGCCTATCTTTTTCCATTTAGACAACTAGTAGTCTGAAGTTAGGTATGAGAATTATACAGGATGTTATACAGCAGTTATTACATGCTTACTCTTCTAAAGTTTTCCCACGTTGTTGCTAAAATCCTTTTGCATGCACTGTTTTTAATGTTTATATTAACCAAAAAATGGACCACTTAAAAGAAATTTTATTAATAATCCTATAATAATCCTGTATGGTTAAGGTAATGAAGTCCATGGCAACAATAAATAAGGTGCCCACAATTTCCACAAGAAGTGATTAGTTCTCCCTAGCAATGATTTTTGGCATTCAAGGTATTTTCTAAGGATGCAGAAAAATAGGGCAGGGTTGCAGCTCTTCCCATTGGTAATAAACTATTCCACAAATAAACATTTGCTCAGTTTCCTTCTTAGGAAAATTACCTTTACTGCTTGCATAGATTTTCCGATATATAGGTCAATCTGTTCTAACCTTTTCTGAAGGAAAATGAGAAATGTTCCCTTTGAACAATGTAAGACGTGTGTAATGGCACTGTTTGCAAACACCAAACAGCAGCAGATTCAAGAACTGCAATATAAAGCTATCAATTAATTTTGTTGTAACTGTATGCACCTGTGAACAACTGCTTAATTAAAGAGGCAAACAGAAATCTCTCACAATAATGTTTCAAATTACTTACATTTATGTGACTCAATTACTTGGAGTGGATAAATACAATTGGAAAGCTGCCATGTGGACTTCTGGAAATAAAGAAAAGATAGAACTGAAGAGATACAAAACCAAATGGGAGGATTCGGGCAGATAAATACAGATAATTCTCAGAGGTTCATAGGACTATACAAACAGAGAAGATAAAAGAAAAGGATTCTGTGCAAATATATATAAATACCTCATTTACTGTCACAGAGGTCTGCTTTCACAGATGGGAATATTAAGGGGATTGTTTGCTTTGGTCAGAATATGCACAGGGCTCAGGTTTGCTTTCATTTTGCCATCAGATGTATTCATCCAATTCCCTTTCCCTTTAGGGAGTGGCAGAGGTATTACTGCTATTTTAGACATAGTAGTGTGTCTTGCCTGCCTTCCAAATACTCCTCCAAAAAGGCACAGGTCTGTAGTGGCGCAAAATTCGGGTTTTCTAAAGTTGTGCATGTTTTTTTATTATTTGTCTTGTAATGGTTCAACCCTGTAACCATCCTCATCTCCAATTTCCTGTGGCCTTTCCCTGAGATNTCTCCCAGGTCTTCCACAATCTCTGGCCTATCTAATTGCCTAGATACCTCAGATACCCTGCAGATGTTTGCATCAGGAGTGAATTTCGGAAACAATCTCCTACCGGTTGTCTTTTCTAAGCTGTGGTTCCTATTACAAAGCATTTCTAAATCCAGTAGACCAGGTTTGGGGAAATCTAAACTAAACTGCACATAAGCACACCAAGTTCACCCTCTCACACCAGACTACAAATAGTCCAAAGTGAAAAAATATGAGATGAGAGTGGTGTGGACATGGAGTCTTGAGCACTGCAAGAGTGCTCCTCTTGGATTTCACGAGCTCCTGATGCAGACAGAGCCTAAGGCATTTAAAACTACACCAGACACATTAGGCAGTTGAATTCCTTCTTAATTTTGATCTTCCTGCTTCAGAATAGGATTTAACATCATATACATGCAATCTGTTGCTGAAAATGCCTTTTTCTCACCTCCACTTGCAGTTCAGTATTGCTTGGTAGCATTTCAGGAAAGCCTGCTGCTGACAGACACTGTCTGAAATAAGATGTTTTATTAACACTGAATGATTGACACTGGGGGACGGTTAAACAAATTGGGCTCTCCCTTCCTGAGAAGCTTCATTTAGAAATGGTAGAGAGGATGAGGCAGGATGGATTACATTTCAAAGTTCTCTCAAGTGTAGAGTCCTAAATCTGTTCTAGATGTTGGTTGTTAACTCTGTCTTCTGAACACAACTCCTCTACTTTTTTTAAAATATTTTTTAAAAATACCTGTCTTACCTTATCTTACAGTCCCAGGCATTCTGTTCCTTAAAGAGTGGCCAGGTACACCTGACTTTGTATTCGGGTCAATTATTTGTACATGTACATTGTAACTCAGCAGTGGGATATTCTTCCAGCTGGGGAGGGGAGCAAATATCCAGGGCAGAAGAGGGAGCAAGACCTGCTGAAAGCCAAGAGGCAAGATGATCATTTTCTGTGGGAAAAGAAAATGATTAAGCCATGTGCCGTCTTTGACTTATATTCAACAAAGGCATCAATTCTTTGGGTCTTTTTCTCTGTCACTCTGGAATACTTACTAGCATATTGGTTTATAACAGAGAGGCTTTCAATATTCAAATGCATACAAAAGTTGCTCTCTTAATATTTTTTGAAATTCACACTGAAATGGGTTTTATTAAGACACAATTATTCATGGGTTTTAAAGGAATACATGGCCATTTGAGGCAGAAGGCCAATATGTTTTCAATGTTTCATGACACCTTTTTCACTATGCTAGTATATTAAAACTATTATCTATTTAGTTTTCTTTGCTTTCTTTCCTTCTTTACATTTGATTTCCCTCACCTTTTCTATTTATCATTTTTTGTAACTGCAGCTTGAAATCTTAATTTTCCTCATAATAATTGCTTAGGGTTTTATTTTAATTGTAGCTTTTCCATTTAGATCAAGGTCATAAGATATGTATAGCTGACCCTACTGTTATTTGCCATCACTAAAAATCAAATCATGCAGGTTAAGGTAAAGGG
Organism: Illadopsis cleaveri; assembly: GCA_013399915.1. NCBI lineage: Eukaryota > Metazoa > Chordata > Aves > Passeriformes > Timaliidae > Illadopsis > Illadopsis cleaveri. Next base: position 944,269 of record VXBB01009758.1, read on the forward strand.
CTCGAATAGGTTTGTTAACCAACCCAATCTGGCTAGGAAAATCTACCTGCGACCTATAAGACAAAACTCCTTACACTTCTAATTGAAGTCAACTACCCAGCTGACAGGCAAATATGCTTTTGAGGGCTCTTTTGCTGCTGTGATGATAGCACCTTGAGGTTGTTCCCAGATGGAGGGGAGGGAGGTAGAACTGAGAGTCAGAGAGTGTGACAGTCGCTCATCTATCTTGGAAACACTGAGAAACTTGGAAATGTGAATTAAATTAGGCTGTGAACACTTTTTCATGTACACTTTAATTTAAATTAAGTACAAAATGCTGCTAAAGAAGATGATCTCTCCAACCTCTCCTCTCTGCCTCTCTGTTCCCACTTTTTCCTTTTTGCCAGCACGTGAGATCTTATGGCTATCTTGTAAGAGAGATCTGGGAATTGGTCCAACACCCAGCTTCCAAAGTACTAAAACTTTTGAGCTGGATCAAGTCCTTTTGCATAAATGCTAATGGGAGGTGTGGGAGTGAAATATGTGGGCAGAGGAAGAATTGGGGGAATTAACACTTTCAGTAGTAGTTTAGGTTTAAGTCATCTCAAAGCCATTGTAAGGCACAGTCTGAGCTGCCCACAGGGCTGTGAGTGCAGCCCTGAGCCAACAGGACTAAAAGACAGCTCTGCTCTTCACAGACAGCAAATATGTAGTCCTAGGATAATATGGAAGAGAGATTCCACTTTTAGCACTTGCTGCAGTTATTTTAAGACTAGTCAAACTGATGTAAACTGCACTGCAATCTCAAAGGTGAATTGTGATAGCAAAATGAGCTTCTTAATACAAGTGAGAACAACAATTTCAAATTATGGAAATTAGAAAAATCCCATGCTTTCTTTATTGCATTTTTTTATGTTTGTCTGTGCATATTTTGGGGGGTAAAGGGCTCGTTTAATAACTCATAGTTATTAAATGAACTGAAAGTTTCTTCTGTCAAAGTCTATTTTGATCATTATTGATCTAATCAAACTACACTTATTTAAAAAGAGAATGTAGGGATAAGGGAAACTAATGTTGTCAAAAGAAATATACAGGAATACAGTTTCCTACCTACTTTTGAGTGATTGATAATTGTTTTTTTTTCTCCATGCTACATCACTAACAAACCAAGTGAAGGTCCCGTGTCAAAAAACCTTGGCATCTTTGAAAGTTCCTCTCTGCTTTCCAGCACAGCAAAAAATACCTTCATTTATCTCCTTCTGTTCAGTGCAACTGTAAAGACAGAATTTGCATGCTGTTTGTCCAACTGGTATCCAAAGTGGTGAGAGGCAGGACAAGGCTGCGCAGTCTTGGCACAGTAACCCATCAGAGTCCCATTACATGTCATTGAGCAGAGGGCAGAGCGCAGGGCTGAGCCTGTTGAACCTGTAGGAGGACTGTGACCCTGTGTGACGTCTGCTGTGCACTCCAGAGTGAAGGCTGAGGACCAGAATGATACTGTATTACATTACTTCTTTTCTTCCAATATGTCCTCAGCCTAATATCAGTGGCTAGGTAGCTGTAGCTGGGTAGCTGATGAGTCAAATGAAGAATGTGTCTTTAAGATGAAAATGGTTCCCAGTTCAGAAAAGTTAATTCCTTCCTTCCCTCCTTCCTTCCCTCCTTCCTTCCCTCCTTCCTTCCTCCCTCCCTCCCT